>MCJB01032722.1:112960-155705 GCA_002018475.1 Nicotiana obtusifolia | reverse complement strand
GGGGAGGGGGAGGGAGGGGAGCTGAAAACATAGGGACTTGGGGGAAGGGGGTGAGAAGAGTAGCATAAAAAAATTATTTTCCTAAAAATTATTTTCTACTCTTTAACTAAACTCTAAAAAAAATTTCGAAAAAAGGTTTTCACTCACCAACCAAACAAGGAAAAATAAGTGATAAAAACACTAATTTTCCATGAAAAACATTTTCCTTCGTACTAAACACACCCTAAATTATTATCAGAAATATATTTCTGATTAAGAGTATATTTGGTGTGATAACAATAGCAAAGTGACTATTTTGTTACAACACGAAGAAAAGTGATGTTATTACACCATTTCAAACCATTGAGTAACCATATAAGCAATCCACTGACATTTCCTATAATATTTAGGTAAAGTTGAGTGACTTTTGGTTACAAAATATTGTGGAATAACTTTCTCTGATACTCAAAGTTAAGTAATTATTCATTTTAAAAAATAGTTTAGCAATTTTAGTAAAATTATCCATATATACAAATGTAACTAACTCTCTAGCCACTAAATGACTCAGATATGCTAAGATGACTTGAGGTCATTTACTTGCACTAACAATAAGCGAATCTCAAAATGTCCGAGTTTTGGATTTGTGATTTATGAACTTTATATTGCAACACTTGAAATGAGGTTAAAATTACTAACACACAAGCATTAGATAAATCAAGGTTCATGTCCAGTACACTTTCTCAACAAAGATTGGACTGGAGCAGTTCTATAATAGTTGTTCCACACTAATGTAAGTTGTGTTCTATAAACTTTACACGTTACAACACCTGAAATTGGCGAAAATTACACACACAAAAGCTATGGTACTCGGATTCTTCAAAAATGCCGTCGGGTGCGTGTCGGATCCTCCAAAAGTAGTGTATTTTAGAGGATCCGACACGGCCGAGGCAACATTTTTAAAGAGTTCAAGCAATATAGCACAAAAGCATCAGAAAACATTCAAGGTTCATTGTACACTTGAGATGCTCAACAATGATTAGATGGAAACAGATTGAGACCGGTTGTACGCAGTACTCCTGAAAACTAGGTTGTTAATGAATTTTGATTTAGTATGTGTATAAGAGACATGTCTTGAAACAGAATAGGAATCCATGTAAATTCCCAAGTGGGAAATTAGAGGGCACACCCTTGACTTGTCGATAACCAACTTTAACAGGTGAGATTTCACGGTAGGGAAAACTAACAGCCTTCGATATCCTACTGTTGTTCCACTTACTACGTGTTGCCATTTCCCATTTTCATCTAACATATCAAGATGAAACTCGATAATCCGTTGTCCCATTTGAATTGGTTCTTGAAGTTCCAAGACATTGAAAGTCATAACTTGTTGAAATTCTACATATAGTTCCCAGTCCGATTGTCCCTGATCTGGAGCCCAGTAGGTATATAAACCTTCCTCAATAACATTATGGGGTCCGAACTGAGAATTTTTCGGACCTCCTCGTGTACTGCTGGCAGAAAGAAGAGCAGACTTTGCAATATTATTGGAGAAAATAGAATTCCGAAGCTCAGAGAATTCTTTGAGGACTTGTATATCTTCATCCGATATGAGACCGGATGAATTTGGGGGTACATTTAGCAATAAGAGACAGTTTCTTCCGACTGATTTGTAATACAAATCCAGAAGAGTCATTGCACTTTTCGGCTTTTCTGAGGGATGCCAAAACCAACCAGGCCGGATAGACACATCACACTCAGCGGGAACCCAGTCATGGCCAAACGGGTCCCCCTCCCTTGAGTATCTGTCGAATACATGAAAAATAACGAAAGACAAAAGGAAGCTCAGTGCGCAGAGAGAAAAGAATTGAATAATACAGACTGTGATGCATCATTTGAAGGCCCTTTATCCATATAGATTTCTTGTTTCAGTTGACGGACTTTATGAGCGATAGGGGGCCTTAAATTTTATGGAAGGCATTAATACCATCTAAAATGACCATTACATCTAATGATGATAATATTATTCGGTCTAGTTCATGCCAAAAAAAAAAAAAAAAAGAACAGACTTCAAGGAAATAGAAAGGAGAAACATGCTTTCAATGTTTATCCATCACTTGGTCAAGTAATGAAATACTGCCTTACATCATAAGTACACTTGCCTTTTTCCCCACTTACACAGATGAAATTCCTACTGTTAACACATGCCAAAAATCTCGTTTTAGTAACCTTAAATCAAAGTGTGAGAAAGCACGGGAGAAAATATTATAGCTTATTTTCTATGTTACAATAAGCCTATTTATATGTATACATAACACATAACTTACTCCTATTGCATAAGGGACTAAGACTAATTACATGTTTTCACATAACTACTCTAACACTCCCCCCTCAAGCTAGTGTATATAAATCATATGTACCGAGCTTGTTACATATGTAGCTAATACGAGGACCAGTGCAGAACTTGGTGAAAATATATGCAAATTGATCATTCGACTTTACAAACTTTATAGCAATATCTCCGGAGAGTATCTTTTCTCTGACAAAGTGACAGTCAATCTCAATTTGTTTAGTTCTCTCATGGAACACTGGATTTGATGCAATATGAAGAGCAACTTGATTATCACACACAAGTCTCATCCGGCTGATCTCACCAAATTTCAACTCCTTGAGCAACTGTTTGATCCAAATTAGCTCACATATCGCCATAGCCATGGCTCGATATTCTGCTTCTGCACTAGACCGAGCAATTACACTCTGTTTCTTGCTCTTCCAAGACACCAAATTACCTCCTACTAAGACACAATATCTAAATGTAGAACGTCTATCAGAAGGTTATCCTAACTGCTACAACCATTTTGACTCTCCCTCACAATATGCTAAAGCAAAAATCTTTCCAACTCAAGCAACAAGGATTCATTACTTCTTAACAAGGTTCCACTGCAGGAAACAGAGGTGGTCTATTTACTCCATGCAAAATGTCAAATTCAACTGATATGACAGATCTATAGGGCCACTGTATTGAGAACAATAAATTTTAAAAATAGGTTTTACTAGTAAAGAACTTTTCTAAAGAAAACATATTGATCACAATTATAAATGGGAGGATTTTTCTTCAAACTTCTACAAACATATTAGAGCAAAAATTTTGGTTACTAGTGAATGATATGAACTTAAATTTTTTTGTTAAACGAGATATCTAGTTAGCTGATATGGCCACAGTTGGCCTACCGGTTAAAAAACTCGGGAGAATATGGACCCGCCCCTCTACCCTACTCCCAATCAAGTGCCAGGTTTTGTGTCGGAAGCAGGGTTTTAACTCATGGCATGCGTCCAATTTACACATCGGGCATCCTTACAACTGAAACAAACCCCTGAGGGCTTGAAGGATATGCCCATTATAATGGAAAACAATGAGAGAAGAAGTTTTGCTGAAAGCAAATAAGAATATGAAGATGAGATTAGTAAAACAAGACTTACCTGAAATCATTATCACCGCCAATCTTGACAGCACTGCAGTTGAAAAGGGACCAGCAAGTGGTTCCAGCAACACCAGCCTCGTCCCCAACCCACCTCGTATCAGGACCGGCATCAGAGAAGATCGCCGCTCCAGGTTGGAGTTGATGAATCAGGCTAAACCAATCATCAAAGAAATACTCCATATCCTTCTCACCATCACCTTTTGCACCATCTAAAAAAATATATTTAATCTCTCCATATCTGCCCAATCAGGGTAGGGATTGCTGTTAGAAATTTCTCTACTCATTGAAAATCAGCAGGAAACAAAAAAGCAGTTAATTCCATAAGGTCTGCCTATATATGCTTAGTAATCAAGTTTCACATATTCTTTGTCTAAATACGCGTGTAATTTTTGACGTGCAACCCATTTTATGTTAAGGGAAGTGAGTGGATAATAGTTCATAGCACTCGAACAAGTTAATTTCTGCCGCATAAAACTGAGCTATGTTGCTCAGATCTTCCAAAGTGCCGTTGTACCCGTGTCGGATCCTCCAAAAAGGAATGGCCTTTGAAGGATCCGACACACACTCGGCATCATTTTTGAAAGATCCAAGCAACATAGAAAAAGAGTACAAGTGATTATAAGAAATGGTAAAAGATAGCAATTAGTGCGATTTGCACTACTTAATGAGCATCAAGCAAATCAAATTGGTCAAGGTGCGGAAATCCTTTTCTGTTACTGCTCCTTTCTACTTACCTTCCAAGGACTTTCTACTTACCTTCCAAGGAGTCAGGACTAACGGAACCCTTAAAATTTTGAAAGAAAAGTTAACCTGAAGAGTTTGAGTAACCATTCATAATGTCAAGGATTTCTCTTTTTTCTTTCTTCAACAAGATGATTGAAGTTCTTGATCTAGCCAAATGGCAACTTAGAAACTATGAAACAACTATTACTAATCAGGTTTAGGTTACAATGATAAGAAATAGCGAAATAAACAACCAAAACACATACAGACTTATGCATGGTGGGAGTCGGATCCTCTCATACATTTGTCCGAGGACCTAAATTACTACAATTCGAGTAAGGTTGTGACTTCATGTTTTTCGTGTCTGTAGATACATGTGCCTGTCCTAGGGAAAAAAGTACTATAAATCTTCAAGGTTTCTAAAATTTTGAAGAATTGTCCTATAAATGTGCCGTCTGGCACAAACAATTAACTGTTATATGTTAATATGGCTTCAAAGACATTAGTACGAAACAAGACCAAATGAAGCAAAAGAGATAATGAGGATTCATCATATAGCCGACCCTGACAAGCTTGGAATTAAGCGTAGTAGTTGATTTTGCTGTTCTTTGAAGTCATTAGTAAGTCTAAAGACTCACAAATCAGGTCATCATAGAACTCATAATTTAAAGAATCATTCCAAATTGGCACCATTAAAACTCACAAAGCCATAACTAGCATTTTTTTAATTGATGCTAATGCTTGTCATATTAGTCAATATAAGTAACTGAAGTACAAAATACAGATAATACCCAATCACAGCGCGAATAACTTCATAATGCCAGAACTAGCTATGATCCAACAGCACATATTACTCTTTCTCTAATAAGAGTTAAAACTATTATCTTATCTAACTGAGAAACTGCGTTCACCTCTTATGTAGAAGCTTAAATTGTTAGAAAGGTAACACTTTTATTTGTTTATTTATTTATTTCAGGTCTGCGGCAATAACACCACAATAGAGTAGTATATCCAACAAACCAAGAAATTCTCTTAAATTCACAAACACAATCTCAAATCAATTAAAAAACAAAGCACAGCACAAAAAGCTAAAAACTTTACCTAGTAAGCAACTCAGTCATTTGCCCCATATAATATTCATTATACTCAAGAGTCTCACCATAACAAGATTCATGCCTATCCCAAGGAGAAAGGTACAACCCCAACTCCAAACCAGCATTTCTTGCAGCTTTAGCCAATTCAGCTACAACATCACCAGACCCATTTTTCCAAGGACTTGATTTAACAGAATAATCAGTGTACTGTGAAGGCCAAAGGCAAAAACCATCGTGGTGTTTAGCAGTTAAGATAACTCTCCTAAAACCAGAATCTTTAGCCACTTTAACCCATTGCGTAGCATTTAATGAACTTGGGTTGAAAATTGATGGGTCAACATGGCCTGTTCCCCACTCTTTGTTTGTAAAAGTGTTGGTACCAAAGTGCAAGAAAAGTGCCATTTCTGCAATTTGCCATGAGATTTGGCGGGATTTTGGTATTGGTAGAATTGGAATTGGGGGTGGCTTTGGATGTAAAGATTGTGAAGTTCTTGAAATGAAAAGGAGGATTATGATGATATTGAGGTTTAGTTTATTGGGTTTGTTCAATGTCATCTTGTGAAAACCGGCGACTCCAGTGTTGCCGGAGAGTGGCGGAGTTTACCGGCGATTCCAAGTGTTTACTTGAGAAAGAGGACTGGGTTTTGCACTTTTATGTCACTACCTCA
Source organism: Nicotiana obtusifolia (assembly GCA_002018475.1). Lineage (NCBI taxonomy): Eukaryota > Viridiplantae > Streptophyta > Magnoliopsida > Solanales > Solanaceae > Nicotiana > Nicotiana obtusifolia. The sequence continues at coordinate 149,762 of MCJB01032722.1, read as the reverse complement.
ATATCCATAAATTCTTTTCCTGTTTTGGAAATAGGGGTTCGTTTGCTACTAATAATTAATATTGAGATAAAATTATCCTATATTTAATTGAGTAAAAAATTATAGTATCATTAGTCTCAAAATTAGTTATTTGGGATTGTATTTATTTATAAGAGGATAATAATAATTTTGAGATAATTAATTTTAAGATAATTCGTTTTCCAATCAAACATTCTTAAAAAATTAAAAAAATATCATAAGCTCGACGATAATTACTACTTTGTTTTTCTTGTTACTTTTCCTTTCTTCTTTTTTCAAGTATAAATTTCTTTTTCTTGATCTTTTTCATGAATTATTCTAGGAATATTTTTTTATCCAATTCATGTCTAATTTACTAGTAACATAATTCTTATAACCAATTGTCTAACTTTTCCGAAAAAAATGTCTATACCTCAAAGAGTCACATGATGCACTATCGATAACTACTCCATATAGTTAAAAAGAACCTTTAAAGAAATAATGCAAAATTTGATCTTTACACTTTTACATATTCTCTTACTTTTTTGCCTACTATTTCTTTTCTTGTAATATTACTCAAATATACTGAGAAGATCAGTTTTTGTTCGAACTTGTAGCAATTTATATTTAAAAAAACATATGCATGAGGTTGAAGTGTACCATAATTTGTGGTAATTTATAGTGATTGAAGTATGGTTTTTTTTGTACACGGATTAAAACGTTTTATGTTATGTAATTGGTCCACGTAAATTGGTGGAAATTGTGCAATAACTTCTAAACGAATTTATTAAGGTCTTAGAATAGTCCATCTATCCATCACAGAATTAAATTTTTGAATTGAATGCTCAATTTATTAAGTTCAAAAGAAGTCTTCCAAACGACACTCAAAATCAAGAAATACTGTTGAAATGCTGATTAAACCAACAATCAACATGTATATATAAACCAACCACATAATCTTATATTGAATTCTACACTATTTGCACCTTTATCCATTTCCTAGTTCTAATCTTCTTATTGCATTAATGAAACAAGCCTCAAGGGTTCTGTAAGAAACTTGTGATGATTTTCCAATTAGATCTTAACCGTTTGCCTTACTATATTTGAATCATTTTCACTACTCAAGTTCTTAGATTATTGTGTTATATACGCGACTCAGTCTCAATTTATGCTGCTACGTACTTTAATTTGTTCTCGTAATCGTTTGATGTTTCAGCATCCACAATTTATTTCGATGGTTGTTACCCATTGTATCGTATTGTATTGTTATCTCAAAATAATGTCTGTTTTGATTGTTTCATTAAAATTGATTGTATTGTATTGTTAAATTCATTGTTCTGAAATAATAAAAAATCTCATTTCTTGAAACAACCGATTTGGTGTGGTGGGATTATTTCCTATTTTTTCTTCCAATTATACCCTAACTTATTACTCCATAATTTTATTTTACCCTTTACCTTTTTTTAGTTTTAACTTCAAATCTCCCACCTATAGCCTATTTTGTCTTCGTTCCTTTTTTTTTTTCCAGAACTTCTGCAACTTCCAACTCCAACGTAAAATTATTAATTTTCTAAGAATTTGCATGAATTTAATTGCTCGATCTATTTACAAGACATATTTGGTGATAAATTAGTGGAAAGGGATTTTCTTAAATTATATCTATGCATAATTTTTGATAAATTTAATATTTAAATAATTAAGAGTATTTTAATAAACTTATCAGTTACAGTACAGTACGATACAGTCAAATCAAACAGCAAAATGTTATTTTACTACAATAAATAAAATAATCAATCCAAACAGTATATTTATAAAATAATACAATACAATGCAATCAACACAATACAATACATTATAAAATGATAGATAACAGCCGCAAGCGCCCACCGTACCTAGGCAGCTATACATATTCCATTGAATTTGTTCTCTCTCTTTTTCCCAAGTCGATGAATCAAGCAATCATTTAGGACAGATGATATTGAGGTGAGAGGAGTATGTCATAACGTGTAACGAAAACCAAGCCATAGTAAAATTAGCCGAACATGATTTATCCACTGGTTCCTTTTCCTGGGAAAGGTACTTATGTTGCTAAAACTTTTCCTATATAATTAAAGAAAATTGGGGCTTTTGTAACACAAGCTAGTAATTTTTCAGAGGTAGGAAGTAGGAACTAGGAACTCATCGTAATTAGGGATTCTTACTTATATGTACTACATTAAAAATTTATTTACCCTCATTGTTTAGGTTTTAACTTAAGTTGATATACAGTTTATCAATTATATACAAATTAATATTAATGAGTATTCAATTATATTAAAAATTGAACAGGAAATTTCTTCTTCGCTCTCTCTCTCTCTTCGATCTCCCCCCCCCCTCCCCCACTCTCTCTCTCATTCTCTATCACTATTCATATTAATATCTTCATGTGGATTAACTAATGTTAAGTGAAGAAAAAGAGAGAAGATTAGTACCTAGCAAAATTCTTACTTCAGATCCTATGAAAAAGAGGAAGTAAATAAGAAAGACTGAATCATTTTAGTTATTATTATTTTAGCTTTTTGGAATCAATAAACAAAATAGTATTAATTAGAAGCGAGTAGATTAAACCGGAAACTATGTTAATCCATTAAAAACTCCATTGATAGCCACTAAAAAGCTTCAAATCTTTGAACTCAAAAATGGAATTTCATGAAATTACTTTTTGTTTGGATTGGGTGTTATCGCAAATGATTGGGAATAGCCGTTGGAGTTTATGTCTCAAATTTGAGACAATTTGGTGAAGGTTCGAGGTGGTTTTGGTTGAAATTTCAGATTGAAACCCGAGAAAGAAGACATGAATAAATTTTATATATTTTGTATGCCGACTGTAGAAATGGTATATAAAATATATACAATTTACATAATTGTATATAAGCTGCATATAAATTGTATGTAAATTATAGTTTTTGACCGGATTCTGTAAAAAAAAGTGTATTCATGTTGTAGATAAATTGTAGATTTTGACCGAATTTATATATATTTTGTAAATAACTTTTGTTACTTACTGTAAATATGAAAACTTAGACAAAACCGGATAAACAAGTTTAAAACCTCGTATATATACAAAAAAGTATTACCATACATAATGGGACTCAAAATCAGTTAAGTTTCTCTGTGATGGGTTAAAGCTCAGCCGGTTTCCACTACGAAAATGGGCTCTTGATTTTTGGGCTACAAGCACTTAATATCTAGTGGGCCTAGATAGGCCCATGGTCTAACAAACCTCTATATGCATATGGCAGCATTATTAGGAATCTCTCTTCATATATGTATGTATGTATGTATTATTATCTGACTGTAAACTCAGTTATTATTGTATATTAACTTGATGTCCCTCTAGGAACCCATAAATTGCGATACTATTGTGTGATTAATATTATTCTGGACTACTATATATGATTTTTTTAGAGGGTCAATAATGGGAAAAGAAACGTCAATTAGTTAGAAATGTTGAATAATTTGGCGTATTTTCTCCTTTCTGAAAAGTTTGTTTCAAAGTTTTGAATAACATTTTATAAAGCATGTTTGTTGAAGTTCTTTCAAGCAAAAATTTCAAGAGGAAGGTTCTCGACGATGTTTTTGAAGAAAAGAAAAACTTTTCCAAAACCCTTATTTTAATCAAGAGGAGCACTCATAAATGTTCAAAAAAGAAACACATCTAATCTTCTTTTGCACAAACCTTTTTCTTTAATAATATTTTCAGCTAAAAAGCAATTTTGGACTTGTGAATGAGGCTTAAATTTTGATATTTTGACTATTTATAGGAACAGTATTTTCGCAGGACTTTCTTCACGTTCCAATTCATGCTTTATCTTTTCAACGGGAATATAAATGACGTATATTTGAGACCTTAACATATAACAATGGTCTATTTTTGATATAGAGTTATTGTCAAATTAAACCAAAAATTTACCAACTCGAGGGAATGCATCCAAGCAAATCAGCCAAGCAAGTTAGGCATGACGTGATTGTATATGATGGGGTTTGAAATTGACACTGAATAATGACATGTTTGCTTTGATTCATTGTTTCTAGAATTTAATGTTTTCTTTTTTTGTTTCTCATAATGTTCAGTACATGTTTTGTAGTCACGACTATTCTGGACGTGTGCCACATAAATTTTATTAAAGGAGAAAGCAGCCCATACTAGAATTTTGTTTCTAATCATAATTCGAACATAAGGCCTCTAGCTAGTTAAGGATAGAGAATCTTATGCCTATTCATCCCACAATAAATTTTTCTGGTTTCTAAAATTTATTATGTTTTTCCACAACCACGATCAAAGAGAAAACTCTAATAGAAAATTATGCTGGATGGACCTTTTTTAAATCACCATTTATATTTTAACCTCATTAAAAAATATTTTTAAACTAGTACCTGCCAGAATTCTAAAGCATGATATCAGAATTTTGAATAATAACAATTGAGCTGTGTGATTCAAAATTTGGCAGCACGCTTCAAAATTTTGGCAGCGGGCTTCAGAATCTGGCACCATACTTCAAATCTTCTGGCAATATGCTTCAAATTCTAGCGACGCACTTCAAATTATGATAGCATGCTTTAAAATTCTGACGACGCGCTTCAAATTTCTAGCCACGTACTTTAAAATTCTAGCTCGGGGTCATTGTTCTAAAAAAAAATCCTTAACGAAATCAAAATTTAAATGGTAGCACAAAATGATCATATTTGTGCGAATCACCCAACTCTAATATTGCCTTAATGGGCCAATGACCCAAGGGCCAAGCCTCATTGGCCAACTAGCATTTGTTGCCAAATTAGCAACTGACTTTCCCGTCACTCTACTGTGGCCTTGATCAGTTTATGAGAAACACATGTTCCAAAACTAAAGCATTTTCAACATTGAACGTTTAATTTCACTTCGCATTATCACTAATTGTAGGACAAAATTTGTAATATGTGAGAAAAATGTCAAAACGTATTGGTAACATATGATTGGTGCATCTTTTGAAGCATAAAATAATTAGTGAAGAAAATAGCGGGCATTATTTCCACCTTAGTTTGCCAACCGTTGAAGAGATAAACAAGGAACACAAGTCCACTTTTTAGTTGTATCATAGTCAATGAAGACGAGGACACTTGTACAACTTTTCTTCCTTTTCTTTTTAATCATATAGGAACGACAATTATTGCTTAATTTATTTATTTGCAGTGTCACATATAAAAGGATATTGTTATTTTTTCTAATAAAAGATTCGATGTTGCATGAGAAAAGACAGAGATGCATGATTTGTTTAGTATTCATAAATCATAATACCTCAATATAGTACTAATTAATGTTGGAGGTCTTATGTGAACTCCAATGAAATCCTCCTTGCTTGTTCTATTTTCACTCGTCACGTTACTCGTATTATTACGGGAAAACTACCTACACAGTATAGCAACTCAAAAAAAATAGCCGACAACATATATATATATATATATATATATATATATATATTTTGAACTTGAAAAAGTTTTATTAAACGAACCAACAAGCTTATAATAAAAAACTAAGAGCAGTATAGTACTTCTTATAATGAGCTTACCATTCAAAAAGAAAGTATATATATATACACAATTTACATAGCATATTTAAAATCAGTGTCCAGCTAGCATGGATTTAAATTGCTTTTTTCTATGTGCGTATAATTAGTCAAGGTTCGTACTGACAATTAATCATTTCATATACATATATCCAAGTTGATCTAATAATATAGTTGTGGTCTTTCTCATTTTTTTTATACTTTAGATAATGAACCTCCACCAATTAAGCATATGTCTGTTCACCAACAAAGGTCAACATCCTGGAGCTTGGACAAGTTTCAATAATATAAAACAAAATAAGAGAAGAACAGTGCTCTTTACTTGTTACAATCCACCATAAATATATTTTTGCTTCTTTTTTTCTTTTTAGTTGTTAACACAGGTACACAATCAGGGGCCGTGCCAGCATGTGTTTCTTCGGCTTTGGCCAAACGCAATAACTTAGGTTCAAACATTATATTTATTTTAGAAATTCATTAAATACTTATCATTTTGTAAATTTATAATAATGTAACTTAAAATGGTTAAGATCCCGTACTCATAAGCTTCAAACCGCAATTCCGCCTTTGCACACAGTACAGACTCCATTCAGGAAACACACACATCTCAAATGACTGATTATTCCTCCGATCCCTTCATGTTTTTACCTAGTTCAAAGGGAATCCACTAAGACCTACTCTTTTTCACAGACAAATTATGGTTGAATTCCTAGCCAACAAAAGTAGATCGATTTAAGGGATCTGAGAAAAAAAACAGTTTTTATGCACATCAAGAAGAAGAAAAAGATAGTTTGATACCATTAACATTATCTCCAAATTGGTGGGAGTAGTTTCTTTCTGCTTAATGGTTTTCAATCATTTGACAGGAACAGCAACGGAAGGGAGTACTTACAAGCTTAATTAATTATGTTTATTACACCAATGCCGACAAATCAAGGTTGTTAGAGGTTAATGATTAGGACTCAATCTTTTAATTAGAAAAAATGGTGGTCATGTGTGATTGTGTGTCCAGCTTAACGTATGCATAATCTCCCAAACCTGGCCATATTTTCAAATTAATCATAAATTGCATGAAGATCATCCTTTGCCCTATTCTTTTCAATTATGTGTGTTGGATCCACCTCGGGATATGATAGTCAAATCACTTAATTTTCAGCGTGAATTTGAGATGCATTCATGTTTTTCTAAGAAAATAATTAAAATTTATATATTTGAAAACTTTATGAAAGGTAGTACTCCCCCGTTTTAATTCTTGTGACATAAATAACTTAGCATGGAAAAAAAGTTCTTTTAGATTGTGCTTTTACACATGTCATGAAATTTCTATCGTTATATGAATATATAACTAAAGACAAAATGATAGAGTTAAAATTAAATTACTTTCAAGGTAGAAAGATGATATTTTTTTCTAAACGGACTAATGAGAATATATTATTACATAAAATGGATCAGCAAAAATATAAATCAACATAATTAATAATTCAAAAAAATTAAAAGGTCTTGAGAAAAAACGTAATCAAGGAAAGTTTCAATGTACTATTCATAATGAGTATCAAAGAAAACCAAACTGGGCATGCAACAAAAACCAACAAGGGCATGATGGGATGGTAAAGGACAGGATTTAAAATTGACAATTGATAGTTGAGTGATTTGATTCCTTCATTTCAAGAAATTTATCTGTTTCTCCCCACCCAAACACGCACACAGATTGCCGGAGAGTCAACCCAAATGGGAAACTCCAAATGTTTGCAACAAGTTCCCTTTTCCTTTTATGAGTTTTCAATTTGGTGACCGACGTTCACATTGGGATGCCAACAAATTTGTATACGAGCCGTGTAAGTTTATTAAAAGGCAAAGCGCCCTCTTAGCAAAGTCTTTTTTATTCACATAACTCAAACTCGAAATGTTTAGTTAAAAATGAATGATTCTATCCATCTCATCGTAAATTTTGGTGGTGTCTCCTTTTACTTTACTTTATGGGACCGTTTGGTACGATGAATAAACAAAAATAATATTGAAAAAAAATTATAGTACCACCTTATATATTCCTTCGTTGTTTACTAATCTTGAGATAAATTATCTCAGGAATATATAAAAATGGTACTGAGATAAGTTATACCTGTTAGATGGAGGAATAGTAATCCCAAGATACGTAAGACAATAAAATTGATAATTTCAGAATTACTACAACATTATCAAACAGTCAATAAAAAATATTAGGAACTAATCCTAATATACTTAATTCGGACATAACTAATTCTAACATAACTTGTTTTTAAACCAAATGACCCTCGAGAAAAAGCATGACTCTGTATATTTTGAACTGTATGTTTCACTTGATGAGAAATACATGGTCCAAGTTCGAAGCATTTTCTACCTTACGTATACAGCAAAATTGGATTAATCGAGTTAATAAGTTTTTAATATTATATCATTGACGGAGAAAGCGAAAAGATTAGTAGCCGGCATTCTTGGACCCACGTTTAATATAATAATAATAATATAAATAATTTATTTAAAGAAAATGACAAGGTTCAGTATGAGTGATCCAGTGGGGGAAGGAACCTCGAGCATACGATAGTGACACGCTTCGACCGTCCGGATGGTGCAACGAATCTCTAATGCTGATTTTCCCGGCTATATTTATTCAGATACACACGTGGTATGTGGACCCCAGTTTCTCCAATTGCGGACCCACTCACTTCGGTCCAAAAATACGAACTGGTGGTGTAATCTTAGACAGCGACACTTATATGACTCTTGTCCGACGAATCCCAGTAAAGACGCCTTTGACTTTTTAATTGCTGGTTTTGCTTTTTCGTAATTTCCAAATCATCCCTATTCTTCTCAATATTTATTTTTCCCTCTCAAATCTTACTTGAAAAGCTTGCACATGCATGCCAGGGTCTCTTTGATGTGACGAAAACAATAATCAAGAATATAGTTACTCTATTTATTATTTAGTAAAAGTTATATATGCCCAAATATCATTAGTAAAAATATTTTTTAATGAAGTGGATAATATAATCCAAAAGTTACTAATGGTTTAGAGTGTACCAGTTCATCAATTTGTCTGTTATTGTAGTTACGTTCAGAAATTATTATTAATTTGAAGTGTAATAATTCGTAATTACTACTGTAGTTTATTCAAACCTAATCAGTTCACTTCTTATTTGTGACCATAACAGCAAGAAAAAGAAATATTCCAAGAAATTAGGATGTTTTGTTTACTAAAATGACACTTCCATATTTTCGTCCTCTTTTTATATTCATACATGAATTATGGATTATATAATTGTTATTACTACTTCGTTTATTTTCTGCGTCACATATATGCCTTGTATGTTTTTGTTGTGAACTGTGAAAGATTCGATATGCAGCACGAGAAAAGACAGAGATGTATGATTTAATTATTTTCATAATAAGGGACCTAACTATTTTACTAGTTTATTGATATTCTAATCATATTGTACATGTTACATCGAATGATCCTCGAGTCAATATATGAAGGAAACTGGAAACCTAAGGGTTATTGTAAACGATTACAACTTGTTCGCATCACCTAAGTGACCTAACAATATCATATAGTAGTAGACTGGAAGATATAACTCAAAACAATTTTTTATTTAATAATTATGGAGGATTAATTTGTTCATATTATTCATTCTATGTTAATAATTAAAGCATTAAATCAAATATGTTAATTAGGCCTTTAAAGTAGGTAATTGTAAATACTACTTATGATGAGGTTACCGTATAAAATCGTAATATGTACGATTTAAATGGATATGTGTACATGAAAACTACAATATTAATCAAGTAATTATATTAGGACTTGGGGAACAAAGGGAAAATTAATATGGAGAGCACTACAAGTTAGTCTAATATAATCATGGGTTTTTGTTCATTATTTAGTACTTTTGACAACACACGTCTACCTTGTTCAGCAACAAAGGGTCAGCAAAGGGATCAAGAAAAGTTTTAAAAATTAAAAATAAAGAAGAGAAAATCAAGAAAGATAGTCCTGAATTTTTAGTTTTTCCTTTATATATGTGGCTCTTTACTTGTATTATATTACAAGCAGACAAATCAAGGTTGTTAGAGGTTAAGAATGATTAGGACAGCATCTTTTAATAAGAAAAAATATGCAAGTCATTTGTATTAGCTTAATGCATAATCTCCCAACTTGGCAACATATTCTAATGATTCTGTTTTGCCCCGGTTAAGAACCTTTACTATTTTTTTTTAATTAGTTACGTTGAATTAGGATCTTACTACAATATCACAATAATGTACTACATCATTAACTTCGACTTTGTTAGGTACAATTTAATAGCCTAATGAGTTTTTTTTCTCCAAATTTATTAAGTTTAGGTTCTTGACTTCAAATTCGTCAATTGTTAACCTCATCAACCAAGTTTACGTGTTATTAACATGCAATAATTAAAACAATAAATACATAGTATTAAGGTTTTCTTTGCATAACGGAAGGTTCCTCATTAGAATATCCTTCTAAAAATGTTATTGACTTTTATTTTAATATCTATAAGATTCAATGTTTCTTAATAACATTGATAATTGAGACTACTTCTAGAGGGATCGTGGTTTATCCTAATGCGTATTTGGTAAAAATCCTTTTCTAGGTTGTTACAATTAAAAGGTCATTTTTGACATATTATCATGTTTTAGCCCTAGCCGCCGTCCCCCTCCCCCCANTTTTTTTTTTTAACTTCTAGAATCAATTTTCAAGAGCTATCCAATTTGTATCACAATTGACAGGCTTTAAATTTTCGAATATTTATTGTCATTGTGTGAAAGAGTACCTTATAAATTATCTTTTTTGTTTTTCTAATCCAATGTCAGCTATCTATATTAAAGCACTACGTAAGACCCGTTAAAAGAATATTACATATAAGAATTTTTAAAAAACTCGACACCAGGACCACTTTTTCTATGTACTTGATGTCATCCTAGTGAATGTGTGACACCCTTGGAATAATATTGTTGTCATAAATTAAACTTGAGGCAACAAAATTAAGTCCTATTTGGAAATTAATGGTGTAATTTGTTATAAATGAAGTCCGCAGACAGTATAAAATAAATATCAATCATCGTCTTAGTCTTCTCTTTGGAAGGCTGGAAGCCATCAAATGTATCATGATCACTATTTTGTTTCCACCACTTAAGAACATAAAAATGCAAAAAGTCTTCCTCGTATATGTTCAAAAAAAAAGAAGTATAATAGTACGACACTTGATAACATATTTCTCTAATATGATATTCTGTAAATAACGTTGTCAATGATGTTTTGCTAGAGTGTTATATTGATATTTTTGAGAATTATAATTTTAGATATTTCTTTCCTCAAAATGTAAGGTAAAACTTAATTAAGTTTCTAAAGTTGTAGTATATATGAGTGTTCAAATTCTTTCTTATGAGAATAATTTTGTAATTTGTGTAAAAAGATAGTTAATTTAATATGAACTGCCAATTATAATCTTCCATCGAAGTGTTTGTTTTGTTCAAATTGAAAGAAAAGGGTGATCCATTACTCCCTTCATCCCATTTTAGGTGGTGCTTGTTTGATTAAGCAAGGAAGAAAGAAGAGGATAAATTTTTTTGAAATTTGTAATTTAAAACAAGTCATAATTATTGTGTGTCAGTAAATTATTTTATTAACAATAAAACTAAAAATTAAAAATTAAAAATTAAAAGTTAAAAATTAAATTATTTTAAATATAAAAGGATATTATTAATTTTTAAACAAACTAAAAAGAAAAGAATTACATAAAATTCAACAAGGGTAGTATTTATTAGGGAATGGATTAGTCACAAACTTCGAGATTTTTGATCATGTTACAAGTTAGTTAATGCTCGATCTTTTGACATAATTAATCAAGAAAAGATCAAGTCAAAGCATGGGCCAAAATACCCGTCATTATCGTATGCACTGTTTTAGTCCCATATTTTCCCCTAGGATTAGGACGAAATTCTGCTCTCTTTTCGACGATCTTTTATGTAGTTAGGCGTAGTGATAAGAAATGACAAAAATAGTCCTTTATGTTTGAGCGTTGTGGGTGGCAAACGGCTAGCTCGGGCCATATATATGCGGGTCGAAAATATGTAATGTAAAAAAGGAATAAATTATTTGACTCGACTTATATTTGAAACGGATAAAAAATGAGATAACCGACGGATAATATAAATATTCATATTATCCATGACTTTTTCATAAATATGTTTACTTTAGGGAGAATTCCAAGTCGCTCAAATATTTTGACAATTTTAGTCCTTATATTTTCAAGGGAATATTGTGATTTTAGTCCTTGACTTATTGCACTATTTCGATTCTGTTCTTTGTTTTATTCGACTAAGCAAGTTTAACATTAATTAATCCAAACATGTAGGTTTGGTCCTTAAAACTGACAGAAGTTAAATATTTACCAGAATTCTCGTATACAGTTTGAGCTTCCAAAAAATTAGACTAATTACAGCAGACTAAGTACAGTAATTTTTAAAAGTAAAAGATTCGATATTGCATGACAAAATACAGAGATCCATAATTTGATTGTTAATCATAATATTTTACTAATATAACAATCTTGGAGCTATTCTTATATAACATTTGGTACGTCCTTGGCTGTATTATTTGTGAGGGAAGTTCCAGCTACAAAGAAATCCTTGATTAATAATAGCAATAAGATAAATAACTTATTCAACATTTATGAAATTGCTTTCTGTTCTGAAATTTCAGACATACGCGAGAGTGTGTGTCTGTGTAGGCGAAAACACAAGGAAACTGATGAGATTAAGCAAGTTAGTGTAATATAAATTAATTTAAGTGCCTGTATGAATTATTAAAGAATTTGGTTCTTATCGTGTTCCTTAAACGTAAAGTAAAATAAGTAACTAAGGTAAATACATAGACTTTTACGTGGAAAATCACCCGGCTCAAAAGGTGCAAAAACCACGATCCACTATGTAGGATTTTCAACTTCAACTCTACAAGAACAATGAGCCACAATGTATCAATTACTAGACTGTAATTCAATACTCTTCAATACTCCTACTACGACTATTTGATTTAAACGTTACTCTAACTGATAAAGCAAACACTCACTCCAACTCACTAATTGATTGTGATACTTAGATTACAACTCAATTTCCTAAAACACATTCACTAGACTGACTCAGGAAGAACACAACACTGATACTCGACTAGAGTGTACAAACTGTAGTTCTTCAGCTGATGTGTAAAATGATAATCTCAGAAGTCCAAAATAGATAGTACTTAAATGCCTGGACTTCAAGATCTTCTAGGAGTCCTATGCATAGTCAGCTTCTCGTTTGATAGGACTTCTACTGTTCCAAGGACTCCACAAGTTTTGGGACTCTTTTCTCTTACTGATTTATTCGTATCTTCTTGAGCAACAACCCTTATCATGTGTAGCATCCTTCTTCCACCAAACTCGGACCTGAGTAACTTTGAGATAAAGTTATTGTCTTGCATAGACGTACAATCATCAACCTGTAGGAGTTGGTCCTTTTCCCTGAGGAGCTGGTTCTTAGAACTGTTAAGCAGCTACGCTGAGGACCTGGTTCTTCGAACATTGCATCTGAACAAACTTTGTTAATCATCAAAATCTCAATACTCAAAAAGTTCCCCTCTTTGATGATGACAAACTTTGTACCTACTAGAACTAGGTAATCACAACAAGTCGCGATCAATCAACATGCACAATACACCATAGATAGACATATTCACGACACCCCAACACCCCCAACCTTATCTTCCCCTTTTGGCATCATCCAAAAAAAAAAAAATGTTAGACATATTAAGAACAGTTAGTGTAAGATTCAAGGCCATACAATCTACCGTACAAGCTCAAGAATTATCAAAGCAAACAGACTAGGCCGATGATCCAATATTGTAGGAAGAATTAAAACAGTATAAGAGAAGTCATTTAGTAGTGCCAAAATAAGCCATGGCCTTCTCTTAAACCATTAGAACAAAATAGACAAAATATATTGCAACCTACTCAGACTAGAGCAGAAAGAAAAAGAAAAGATTAAAGCATCACTGGGATAGCAAAAGAAACTAAGGACACTGGGAAGGAACAGGTTCATGAGTGAAAGGTAAAGGTGGTCAATGATTTCACAAGGGTGACAATCTGTTGGGCATGGGCTTCCCTATCTCTTTTGAGCTCTTTCCTAAGCTGCTTGGTTTTTTTTTTTCTCAACTCATCATTGTTTTCATGAAGCTTGGCATTCTCCTCAATAACCAACTCCAACCTTTTACTGCCCTGCTGCTTCCAGGTAGAATAGCGGATCCTGTTGGTCCTCTAGACTTGATCTCCTCATAGCGACACTTCTTAAGGGTAACAACATCGAAAACATCATTGTGATTTTCATACTTAAGCTCAGGCAAGGCAATGTTGAGCTTGTCAAACAGCTCAGTCAACATGAAGCGATAAGGCATATCATGCTTAGGCTTGGAAGTATCTGTAGCTCTTGCCATATGCTGAATCATCAGGCTAGGAAGATTGATAGGTCTACCAGTGTAAAGCAAGTCTATTACAGTCATGTCCAATAGGTTAGCCTCATGCCTTCTCTCAGACCTCTGCAGAATGCATGAATTGACAAAGTGAACAACAGCTTGTGGAAAGGGGTCATATCAGTCTTGTACACCTTCTGGGGAGCATCCAATTCAAACTTTTGTGAGAACTTCCTTGTGACCACAATTCCTGTGTCAACATCATCATCTAGGGCTGGCCACTTTTTCTTCAAGTCATTGTCAAATCATAAAAAGGAAATATTTAGAAGCATCCCCAACTCCTCAGCATCAAACTCCATTTCAAACCCCCTTATCTTACTTTTGACCACCTTTCCATCAAATTGGAAGTTTGCATAGAACTCCACAACAGCAGAAACACACACCGGGGGAGGGGGGAGGGGAGAGGGGAGGGGGGAGCTTTGACAAATATGTGTTTCCATCCCTGTAGCTCAAGTTTTTCAACTAGTTGATCCATCCCTTTTTCATTAGTGTTTGAAAGAATCTTCCCATTAAACACTTTTCTGTTCCTGAGTTATGTGAGTCTATCAACCACACCTGGCACATCTGGCAACCTTTCTCTTTTATGTAGAGGACTTTCCTAGCAAAGCAGACTCAGACTCACCTTCTCCATCCAACTCTACCACAGGTTCCACAACCAAAACTTTCTTCCTTGGCTTCTTGGCACCTCTGGACTCCTTAATGATTTGTTCATCAATAGAATTTATTTTACTCCTTGTAAGAGGAGTCCTGGCATGAGGAGCCACTTCTTTTCTTTTTGGTACTGTAGACTTTGTTACTTTCACATGATTCTTCCTGGGTTTCTTCCCTACCTCAGATAAGGGCAAGTCATCTTCATCACTACTGACCTCCTCATCTCCAGTGAAAGGAGTTAACAAGGGCCTAGGTTCTTCAATCCTTTTATCACCACTTGCTTCTTCTGAAGGGGCTATGAAAGTGTTCCCAATGGTCATAAAACCATCAGATTCCTCACTCATATTCTCATTCTCTTCCTCAATTTCTTCATCCACTCATTCACTCTCACTTGCCTTTTCTTGATCCTCACCTTCACTCTCAGAATTACCCCCTTCTTCACTGTTCTTTTCTTCTTCTGCAGAGTCATCCACTTGTTTACCTATCATATCTTCTGTCTTACTCTCCTTCTCTTCACCAAAATCTCCCTTATTTGCACTCTTTTCCTCTTCATTAGTGATGTCTTGAGTAGTATGTTCCTCACGACTGCCCACAACTCCTTCTTCCTTTTCACCCCCATTATCATCCTCATCCTCCGTCTAACTGAATGAAAGACCATCAGATGTCTCCTTTTGCACTGGTTATTTACTCCCTTCTCCCTCAACCACAGGCACCACAGTAGTGGTATCTACCTCTTTCTCTAGAGTTCCTGCACTCTTTTCTACAGTGAGTTCCTCCACTTATGGTGTATCACTTGTGCGTGGAAGAGTATCCAAGGGTGCATCATCTATAGCGGATACTAAAACATCTAATTTTAGGAAGGAGTTGTACCTGACTTGTAGTAAATGGCACTGATTCCACCTGAACCATAGCTTCCTTGACCACTGTGTCTACTTTAGCAGTAGCATTAGGCACTACCTTGACATTCTTGACATATTTTCTTGGAGTAGCCTTGATCTTGGTTGAATTAGATGTGTTTGTCAAAGTAGGCACATATGCATGGGTGGTTGGTTTTGGAAGTGAAGGTCCAGTGAAGGTAGAGATGGTGAGAGCAGCAAGAACAGGAGATGATGGTGTAGGTACAGTGGAATATATGGATGGACAAGGAGCAGGTGTTGGTGCGGGTTCACTTGATGGTTTGACACTTTTCTTTGATTTGGGTTTCATGTTCTTGGATTTGGCTTCAATCTTGGATGATGATTTGGCTTTAGAAGGGGTTTGGTTGATTTTGGGCATGGTGATCAGAGAAGAAAATCGATGAAGGGAGAAGGGAGAATTATTTCTTGATTATTGCTTAGGGTTTGAGAGAAACAATAAGGTCTAAGAAGCTAATCATAAGGGGATTTTAAAGACGTTACTCATGATTTGACTGGAAGAGTGATGGTAGGCTATATTACGTATTTTAGTCGCTTATTGTACTCTAATTCACTACACTTTACTTGTTTTGAGCTTTAATTGGTAGTGTTTTGCACTTATTGTATGTTTTATGCCTTGTAGGATTGATTCTGAGGTATGTAGATGTTTTGGAGCTAATTTGAATAAGTTGGAGCCTTGAAGTCTAAGTAAAAGCCCAAGAAATTAAGTCGGGATCACGTTCGGGGGTCGAGGACCAAGTCTGGATGTTAAAAAATGAGAAAACAAAATTACTTTGAGAAAATTGCACTACCGCCCCGCGTCATGCATAGCGGGGCGGGGCGCTAGTGCGAAATTCGTGCAAAGTGACAAAATCAGCTCTCAGGATTTCCCGACTAATCTCCCACATGGCGCGTCGCCCCATGCGGCGCGCCTGTGCAATTTTTACAGAGTAAATATCATATTTTGGCTAGAAAAAGGTTATTTCATCTGGGCTCGACCCTACTTGGTATAAATACATGGAAACACGTTATTTTCTGGTCTTTTGACACATATTCGACCTAAGGAGGCTAATGAGGAGTTGGAAGAACACGAGCACAAGGATTTCATCATTCCTTCCTCACTCAAGACCCGAGTTTGAATTGAATTTATGTTTTCCATTACTTTAACTATATTTGTGATGAATTTCTCCATATCTATTTAGTAGTTCCCTTTAGGGTTTGATGGATTTGGTGTATTGATGATTGTTTGCGGATTATAACTCTAGTTTTACCTATTGAAGCGTTTTTGGATGATTTAACTGTTGCATCTATATTCACTTGTTCATGTAATCGAGTGAGGCATAACTTGTGATATCTTTGCTTTATATTGTTGGTTGAGTTCATTAATTCTTCTTAGTAATCAAAAGAGGCTAGTTGAATCATTGGTTAAAACTAGTTAGGAGAATAATCGAAAGGGGTTTTCCTAAAGACCAATCCACTACGCATTTTTGCATAATTTCAATTCAAACATGGGTTTGATTCACACTCCATGTTCTGAGAAAGATTTATCATCCGAAAAGGGCTATGTTCTTCTTAGCTTGACTCTCCTATTGATCCTCGGCTTTGCCCTTCTGCCTGATTGTTCGAGTGATTCTTCTTTCTTTAGTGGACCAAAGTGAGTTTAACCATAAATAATCCCTTAACCAGCCCATCAAATAAGTGGAAGATTCATTAAACTGTGAAACGTTATTTTAAAAAAATAAGTAAAAGCAGAATGAAAGACAGTCCTATATTGAAGCATCGAACCTTGAGAAGAAAGTAATGTATGAAATAAATTAAGAGCTTCCTGCCCAATTTGATGAATTACTCCTAAAGGTTGACATCAAACTAGTGGTAGTTCACCTCAAACTAGTGCTAGTTGATGAGAGTTACTTCGGAAACAAAAAAGTATATCAGTTCATCTTCATCAAAGGCCAAGATCTCCATGAATTCTATTATTTTTCGTCTCTTTGCTTCTGAGGCAGCGTCTACCTCCTCTCCCAAGCCTGATGAATGGCGGAACTTCTTCGTAGTGGCTCCCTTACATGCCTCATTTCAGACTCGACCTGTAGACGGTGATACCGCCACCCTTGGCGACGTGATCTTTTCTTATTCACTTGTGCTGGTGGCGGAGAGGTCGGCGCCTGTGTTCTGGCTCTGGGGGGGTGGGCTAAGACCGGATCTTGCAAACAGTGTTCTTCCTAAAAAGTAAGAACACTATTGACAATGGGGTCCGGGAGGCCCTCAAAAAAAGCGATAGAGCAAGAAAGAAAGAAAGGATCAGCTTTGAATCAAAGAATGATCGAGAATATCAAGGTATATTGTCTCCTGCTTCTGCAAAGGTATCAGGTTAAAAAGATGGATGAAATTGCAAAAAAGACTCGTGGGAAGAGGCAGATTTCTACTAATTCAATCGATGTTTTCACCCTCTTTTCTAGGTTTTTTTTCTGAGTGTTAAAACGATAGATTTTTCTTTTGCCAATGAATTGGATCCGCCCCGATTCGCGAGAGCGGTACCAAATCGAGGCAAACTCTGAATACTAGATATGACCTCAAAATAAGAGGGGGGCAGCCCCTGTGATAGCACCTTAGGAAGCCGTGATATGATAAACATAAGCATCTCCGTCCATGTGAGGCCGGCGACCACGTGAAGCGCATGATCACCCAGATTCCCTCGATTTAGTTTTTGAAAAAAAAAAAGCCAAACGTTGTACTTCACAAAAGGTAGAAAACAAAGAACCAAATCCTGAGACTAGGGTGCCCACTCTCCAGAAAAAAGAAGAGGTGGCTCATGCTTGTTTAAAACGTACTAAATTTAGCAACCCCTTTTCCACCGGATCCATTGCAGGAAAGGGATAATGTGCAACTTCGAATTGTCAATTATATCCTTTATGGAAATGGCAAACCGATTCGAGGAATTTCTGACACAAGTGTTCAATTAGTTCGGACTTGTTTAGTATTAAATTGGAACCAAGACAAAAAAAGTAATGCTATGAATGACCCAGTATCGAATACTGGTAATAATATCAGCAAACGAACGTTCTCCTGTGCTTCCAGATTTTACTCGTTGGTGTCAATTGGGGGGTCTGTGGACTTTTGTTGCTCTCCATGAGTCGACTCAAGTGGAAATAATCAGACTGCTTCCATACCTTATCTCAGGTTACCCCTTAGTGCGGGTATGGGGCACTTCGTCAGCAGTGGTTCGTTTAGCAAGGCGCAGCTCTTCTAGTCAGAGAAGAGTCCAGTTGCGAACTTGTGCACTCCTATCCTATTGTTGCTTCTATCACGATAGGCTCTTTCTTAATGACTCTTCTTAGGGAGTAGGATCTGTTGCCTAGGAGCTCAAAGAAAGATAGCGAAGAAATATTTTATTTTGAAAGCAAAGAGGAGTGTGGCGGTCGTGCAAGCAAGCGAAGTCGAATATATTAGATGAGCTTGCTGCACATGATCGGTGCGGCGGTTAGGCATCCTTAGACGAAAGAGCTTTAGCCCTTGAACCTGAAACGACTTTTATGAGCTCTCTCAGTAGTGACCGACTTTATTTTATTAGCTGTATGATTAGTGGCTTAGCTGTTAGCTGTTGTCCATAGATCAAATTATTTCGTGGATTGGATTTCACTTGACTGTCTACGGTTCCATTGCGTGTGCTCGGGGTAGAAGTTTTGTATAAATGTATCGCCATGCTATTAAGTATTTTTATTTAAGTTCTTTTCTTTCTAAGAGGTGGAATAGAAGATCTGCGCCTTTCTCCCCCTGTGATTATGGCTCGCCCGCCCAGTCTAGTACCAAAGCACCCCGGCGAAGTCTCACAGAATGAAATTTGGCAAGCTTTGGAAAATAAAGAGTGGAAAGACTGTCTGACGGCCCATTACCTAAATCTCAATCTAGCTTCAAAGGGTAGCTTTCTTTCTGGTCTGACGGCCTCTTCTTCGTCTAATCATTATACTTGCAGCAAGAAAGGGGCTTTGGAAAGATAGTTCGCCAGGTCTGTCTATTTGTATACATTGGCAAGAGAAGAGGCACCTCGCTCTCGAAAGAAAGATGGAGCAAAGCCAGTTGTAGCTGCAGACAAAGTTCTTCACGTGCTTAAATTGGTTCATCTCGTGAGGTTAAGACTTAATCGAGAGAGGAGTTTTTGCTGAATGTTTGAACTAATAATTGAGTGAATTTGAGAGACTCACTTAAACATTAGAAGTAAAGTATCTAGAGTTAGATCCTAAATAATTATCTTGCACCTATCTTATCAACCCCTATTTCCCCCCCCACTGATAACCTTCTTTGTTCCGGTTGTCATTAGTCAATAGCTCTAGAATCTCAGTTAATTTTGGTTAGAAATCATATAAATCTCAATTATTGATCATCTTGATAGCAGATCAAGCTAGAAACTACAAAATATTCAATAGTTAACTTTAGCACAGATGAAATACGCCAAATTTGACGGATAAGAAGAGTATGACGTCTCTACAGCTACATGCCAATGTGAGAACCGTATGCGATGCAATATAATGAAATCTTAAGTACTCACATTCAGAGACTCAATCTACCTGTCTCAATTCTCGCTCGCCACGCTCAGTCACTCCACACTGTATAATACCTGCTGCGGCGTGCAGCCCGATCCACATATAGCCATAAGGCTCATTGCGGCGCGCAACCCGATCCACACATATATATAGTCGTAAGGCTTGTTGCAGCGTGCAACCCGATCCACATATATATAGCCCTAAGGCTTGTTGCGGCGTGCAACCCGATCCATATATATGTATAGCCTTAAAGCTTGTTGTGGCGTGCAACCCGATCCACATATATATAGATATCACTCACAGCATAACACTCAGGCCACAACTCAGTCATCAATCTCTGTAGTCTCTCGGGCTCACAACACTCATGCTCACCAGCCTTAATCAATGATACGAGATGTGATAATATATGATAACAAAGATTGAGATATGACACGTAAGGATGAATCTGATTGAGTACACGACCGCAATTAAACATATAGCTCAACAACAAAGAAAGACCACTGTGGGTCCCAATAGTACCAGCATATAGCCTAAATATGATTTCTAGCATGTATCACAGCTCAAGTGCTCTAATACATAGAGTATAACAAAATATTCAGATAAAATAGCTACGCAGTTCCAGGGAATAAACTAAATCACAATTTCTACGGTGCACGGCCACATGCTTGTCATGTAGCATGCACGTCACCTCAACATAAATCATATAGCACAAAATTCAGGGTTTCATACCCTCAAAACCAAGCTTAGAAGTGTTAGTTATCTCAAACCATGCAAATTTCTTCTCCAACACGTGTCTCGCGAAATGGCCTCCGAATGTCCCGAATCTAGCCCCAAACAGTTTGATACAATCAACACGAGCTAAAAGAATCAATTCCATAAGAAAATACTATGTTCTGAATCAAATTCAAAAAGTCATCTAAAAATCGACCCCCGGGCACACATCTCGGAATCCAATATAAGTACGAGTATAACCATACCAAATTTACCAAAATCCGACATCAAATCGCCACTCAAATCCCCAAATTAAACTCTCCAAATCCCTAGCCTCCAACTCCCAAATTCCACCTCAAAAAACACACAAACTAGGTGGGAAATTCAATGGGGAAACATAATTATTGAATAAATTAAACCACAAGTGACTAACCTCAAGAATCCTTTCGAAATCCCTCTCCACAATCGCCTAATCCCGAGCTTGAAATGTTAAAAATGATGAAAACCACGAAACCCTCGTTTGTAATACACTGCCCAGGCCTTGTCGCACCTGCGACAACTTATTCGCTTTTGCAGTGTCACGGAAGCAATCCTTCTCCTGCTTATGCGGTTCCCTTCGCTCCTGCGGACCACAACACCACACCTGCAGACTTGCTTCTGCGAGCCACAGTACCGCTTCTGCGGACCCAGACCCCATCTCCATTTCCGCTTCTGCGCTCAATACATCGCACTTGCGACCTCGTAGGTGGGGCAAGCTCTTCGCACCTGTGAGCACTGCCCAGCTCCACTCCTGGCCGCTTCTGCTATGGCTGGTGCGCACATGCGGCGTCGCACCTGCGATCAAAACCCTCGCACGTGCGATTGCACCAGACCTGGTGCTTCAACAATCCTTCAAACTCCCATTTCAATCTGTTACCCATCCGAACTCCATTTGAGGCCCCCGGGACCTCAACCAAATGTAAAACACAATACAAACTTAGTCGATCCCTCAAATCACATTGAACAATGTTAAAACCACTAATCGCGCATCGATTCAAGCCTAATGAACTTTGAACTTCTAATTTTCCATATTCGATGCCGAAACCTATCAAATCACGTCTGATTGACCTCAGATTTTGCACAAAATACACAAATGACACCTTGGACCTACTCCAACTCCTGGACCCCCAATCCGAGCCCGGTAACCAAAAAGTCCACTTTTGGTCAAACTTCTAAATTTCCAACTTTCGCCATTTCAAGCCTAATTCAACTATGGACCTCCAAATTACAATACAGACACGCTCCTAAGTCCAAAATCACCTAGCGGAGCTAACGAAACCATCGAAACTCCATTCTGAAGTCTTTTACACATAAGTCAACATCCGGTCAACCTTTTCAAGTTAAGCTTTCAACCTTGAGATTAAGTGTCTCAACTTATTCAGAAACCTTTCAAGACTCGAACCAACTACCTTGGCAAGTCACATAGCATCTATAAAGCACAAAAGGAGCAGTAAATGGGGAACGAGGCTACAACTCTCAAAACGACCGGCCGGGTCGTTATGTCCCCCCTCTTGAACAAACGTCCTCGAACGGGTCTAGAAACGTAGCCGGAGTCTTAAATAGGCATGGATATGTGTTTCGCATTTCCCGCTCGGTCTCCCAAGTAGCCTCTTAAACTGGCTGACCTCTCAACTGCACCTTCACTGAAGCTATGTTCTTTGACCTCAACTTTCAAATCTGCAGATAGATCCAAAATGGCCACGGGCTCCACACTATAAGTCAAATCACCATCCAACTGAACCATGCTGAAATCCAAAACATGAGACGGATCGCCGACATACTTCCGGAGCATAGAAACATGAAATACTGGATACACACTCGACGAACTAGGTGGAAAGGCAAGCCTGTAAGCCACTTCTCCAATCCTTTGAAGTACCTCAAACAGCCAAATATACCGAGGGCTCAACTTGCCTTTCTTCCCGAATCTCATAACACCCTTCATGGGTGAAACCTTGAGAAGTACCTTCTCCCCAACCATGGAAGCAACATCACAAACCTTCCTATCAGCGTAACTCTTCTGTCTAGACTACGCCGTGCGAAACCGATCCTGAGTCAACTTAACCTTGTCCAAAGCATCCTGAACCAAGTCAGTACCCAATAGCCTAGCCTCACCCGGCTCAAACCAACCCACCAGAGATCGACACCATCTCCCATACAAAGCCTCATACGGAGCCATCTGAATGCTCGACTGGTAGCTGTTGTTGTATGCAAACTATGCGAGAGGTAGAAATTGATCCCAATAACCCCCGAAGTCTATGACATAAGCACATAGCATATCCTCTAATATCTGAATAGTGCGCTCGGACTGTCCGTCTGTCTAAGGGTGAAATGCTATACTTAACTCAACCTGGGTGCCCAACTCTTGCTATACGGCTCTCCAAAATTGCGATGTAAACTGCGTGCCCCAATCTGAAATGATAGACACCGGCACACCTTGAAGGAAAACAATCTCGCGTATGTAAATCTCAACCAACCGCTCCAATGAATAGGTAGTTCCAACTGGAATGAAGTGCACGGACTTGGTCAGCCGATCCACAATCACCCAAATAGCATCAAACTTCCTCGAAGTATGTGGGAGGCCAACTACCCGGTCTCTGATGCTCATACTTCACCTGCTGACAGTTAAGGCACCGAGCTACAAACCCCACTATATCCTTCTTTATTCTCCTCCACCAATAATGCTGCCTCAGGTCCTAGTACATCTTCGCAGCACCTGGATGAATGGAATACCGCGAACTGTGGGCCTCCTCAAGAATCAACTCACGTAGCCCATCTACATTAGGCACACAAATCTGACCCTGCATCCTCAACACCCCATCATCCACAATTGTAACATCCATGGCATCACCGTGCTGAACCGTGTCCTTAAGGACAAGCAAATGGGAATCATCATACTGGCGCTCTCTGATGCGATCAAATAAGGAAGACCGAGAAACCACACAAGCTAGAACCCGACCGGGCTCCGAAACATCTAATCTCACAAGCTGGTTGGCCAACGCCTGAACATCAACTGCAAGAGGTCTCTCACCAACAGGAATGAATGCAAGGCTACCCATACTCACCGCCTTTCTACTCAAGGCATCGGCCACCACATTGGCCTTCTCGAGATGATACAGAATGGTAATATCATAGTCCTTTAGCAGCTCCAACCATCTTAGCTGCCTCAAATTTAGATCCTTTTGTTTGAACAAGTGCTGGAGAATTTGATGATCTGTAAATACATCATAAGACACACCATAGAGATAGCGCCTCCAAATCTTCAATACATGAACGATGGCAGCCAACTCCAAATCATGAACAAGGTAGTTCTTCTCATGCGGCTTCAGCTGACGTGAAGCATAAGCACTCTACCTTCTGCATCAAGATGCACCCAGTACCAATCCGAGAAGCATCATAATACACTGTATAAGAACCAGAAGCTGAAGGTAGAACTAGAACTGGAGCTGTGGTCAAGGCAGTCTTGAGCTTCTGAAAGCTCTCCTCACACTCATCCGACCACCTGAAAGGAGCACCCTTCTGTGTCAATTTGGTCAAAGGCAATGCAATAAACGAGAAACACTCCACGAAGCGACAATAGTAACTGGCCAAGCCGAGAAAGCTCTGAATCTCAGTAGCTAAAGACGGTGTGGACCATGTCTGAACTGCCTCTATCTTCTTTAGATCCACCTGAATCCCCTCACTGGACACCACGTGCCCCAATAACGCCACCTAACTAAGCCAAATCTCACACTTGGAGAACTTGGCATAAAGCTTCTCCTCCCTCAATCGCTGCAACACAATCCTCAAATGCTGGGCATGCTCCTCCTGGCTACGAGAGTACACTAGGATATCATCAATGATACTATGGCAAACGAGCCGAGATAAGGCTGAAATACACTGTCATCAGATGTATGAATGCTGTTGGGGCGTCGGTCAAGCCAAAAGACATCACAAGGAACTCATAATGACCATAGCGGCTTCTTAATGCTGTCTTTAGAATATCCGAGTCCCAAATCTTCAACTGGTGATACCCAGACCTCAAATCAATCTTAGAGAACACCCTCGCTCCCTGAAGCTGGTCAAATAGGTCAGCAATGCGCGGCAAAGGATACTTGTTCTTGATTGTAACTTTGTTCAACTGCCTAAGTTTATGCACATCCGCATAGTATCATCCTTCTTCTTCACAAACAGAACCGGTGCACCCTAAGGCGATACACTAGGCGTAATAAACCCCTTATCAAGAAGTTCCTGAAGCCGTTCTTTCAATTCTTTGAACTCAACTGGTGCCGTACGATACGGAGGAATAGAAATGGGCTGAGAGCCCGGAACCAAGTCAATACCAAAGTCAATATCCATTTCGGGCGGCATGCCCGACAGGTCTGCAGGAAATACATTCGAAAAAATCTCGCACCACCGGAACATAATCAGTAGTAGGAGTATGAACACCAACATCTCTCACAAGGACAAATATGATAGACACCCCTTCCCAACCATCCGTTGGGCCTTCAAATAGGAAATCACTTTGCTGGATACATAGTCTAGAGAACCTCTCCACTCGATCCCTAGCAAACCCGGCACCACTAACGTCACAGTCTTAGCGTGACAATCCAGAATAACATGACATGGAGACAACCAATCCATACCCAAAATCATGTCGAAATCAAGCATACTAAGAAATAAGAGATCAACTCTAGTCTCCAATCCCCCAATAGTCACTACACATGACCGGTATACACGGTCCACAACAATAGTATCGCCCATTGGCATAGATACATGAACAGATGAAACTAAGGACTCACGGGGCATATCTAGATAATGAGAAAAATATGATGATACATACGAATAAGTGGAACCAGGGTCAAATAATACAGAAGCATCCATGTGGCATACTGAAACAATACCTGTGATCATTGTGTCTGAAACAACAGCATTTGGCCTAGCAGGAATAGTATTGAATCGGGCCTGACCACCACCTGATTGGTCTCCCCCTCTTGCACGACCCTTAGCTGCCTGAGCCCCACCCCGAGCTGGCTTGGCAGGTGGTGATGTAATTGGTGCTGATGTCGTAGTCTGGACTCTATGCAGAATTGGGCCTCCCAATAAGCGGGGACACTGCCTCCTGATGTGACCAAGCTCCCCACACTTGTAGCAACCCCGATCGACAATGGTGGTGAGGACTGGATCGGGCCTCGAGAACCAGAATACCTATTAAAAGAACCCGGTGCAGATGAACCCTAAATTGAAGGAGTAGGGGACAAACTCTAAGCTGGAAGAGCACTGAGAGATGACTGCCCTGGACGAGCACCGTATGAACCATGGCTAGATGATGCACCACGGTGAACTGAACGAGCCATCTGAGTGGGCCTATAAGGACGACCCCTGCTGTGGTAAGACTGTCCCCCAGAATGAACACCACTGGGACCACCCAAACCTCGAGGCCTCTTGGAATCCCTCTCCTCATGCTCCAGACTACGGACCATCTCTATCTACTGAGCAATATCGACCACCTCGTCGAAAGTAACACCAGATACCCTCTCCCGAGTCATGAGCAACCGCAGCTGATATGTGAGGCCATCAATGAATCTCCTAATCCTCTCCCTATCAGTGGGAACCAACCAAACTGCGTGACGATCCAACTCAATAAACCTCATCTTGTACCGGGTCACATACATGCCATCCTGACATAGTTGCTCAAACTCTCTGTGTAGCTCCACCTGCGAGACTGCAACATGAACTTCTCCAAGAAGAGAATGGAGAACTCATGCCATGTAAGTGGTGCTGCATCAATCGGCCTACGCCTCTCATAAGCCTCCCACCATCTGAAGGCAGCCCTAATAAACTGAAAAGTAGTGAATGAGACCCCACTGGTCTCCAGAATACCTGCCGTGCGAAGAATCCGCTGGCACCTGTCCAAAAAGTCCTGGGCATCCTCAGACTCAACCCCACTAAATGATGGAGGCTGGAGTCTCCCAAATCTCTCTAGTCTTCTCTACTCATCATCAATCATAACGGGACCTACCTGGGCCTGAGCAGCTGTAATCGGTTGGAATGGTGGTACCCCCGATGTCTGAAGTCCCTGCATCCTCTTCTCTGGAGTACGAGCGACAGGAGTCTGAGTACCTCCCCTGGCCTGAGAAGTGGCTGCTGCGGCCGGAACAGAAATCACATGAGCAAGGCTGGTGTACACAGTCAAAATCTGAGCTAAAGCCTCCTAAAGGCCTGGAATCACAATGGGCACATCTGGTGCCTGAGCTGGCCATACTAGCTCAACTATATCTAGTACCTGCTCCTAAGCAGGAGCAACTGGTGGATCTATAGGTGCTGCTCTAGTTGCTGTACAAGCTGCACCTCTGCCCCTACCGCGACCTCGGCCTCTTTTGGCCCTAGCCGGTGGTACTGGTGGCTGTCCGTCCTGTCCGGTAGCACGTGTCCTCACCATCTATGAGAGAATAGAATAATAGAAGTTTAGTTACCGGAATTAATAAATCCGCATGAAAAGAATACAAAAATGTGAAGTTTCCTAAGGGTTTGGAAGCCTCTTGAAGATAAGTAGACACGTCTGCGTACCGATCCACAAGACTCTACTAAACCTGCTCATGACTCGTGAAATCTATGTAACCTAGGCTCTAATACCAACTTGTCATGACCCAAAACCAACCCGACCTGATGGCGTCTATCATGGTACTAGACAAGCCGACTATTAAGACATTTCCAACACTTAAATCTTTGGAAGATACTAAAAACAGTTTAAATAAAGGAAAATCTCTTAAAATAGGATAGGAAATCATAACTCATTACATAAATTCTTCCCAAAATGGGGGTGTCACTGAGAACATGAGCATCTACGAAATGGCAAAGTCTGGTACACCGTCTAGAAAGTAAAACTGAATAAATAAACTGAAAGATAAGGGAGGAGAGTCAAGGTCTTTGAATGCCAAGCAGCTACATCGATGATCTTCGAAGGTCTGGACTCTGCAAATCAGCAACCACTGTGAACGGAAGCACCTGGTTCTGCACACGAGGTGCAGGGTGTAGCGTGAGTACAACCAACTCAATAAGTAACAAATCTAACCTGTGGTATGAAGACAGTGACGAGCTCAAACAACACAGTAAAGATACAGAGTTTAACAATACAGAAAAGTAGGCATGCTTCTAGGTTCAACAGTTAAGTTTAGCACAGATGAAATACGCCAAGTGTGACTGATAAGAAGAGTATGACGTCTCTACAGCTACATGCCAACGTGAGAACCGAATGTGATGCAACACGGTGAAATCTTAAGTACTCACACTTAGAGCACTCAATCTGCCCGTCTCAATTCTCGCTCGCCACGCTCAGTCACTCAGCACTGTGCGATACCTGCTGCCGTATGCAGCCCGATCCACATATAGCCATAAGGCCCGTTGCATCGCAAAACCCGATCCACAAACATATATATATATATATATATAGCCATAATGCTAGTTGCTGCGTGCAACCCGATCCACATATATATAGCCCTAAGGCTTGTTGCGGCGTGCAACCCGATCCACATATATATAGCCTTACGGCTTGTTGCGGCGTGCAACCCGATCCATATATACATAGATATTACTCACAGCATGACACTCAGGACCCAACTCAGTCATCAATCTCTACAGTCTCTCGGGCTCACAACACTCATGCTCACCAGCCCTAATCAATGATACGAGATGTGACAATATATGATAATAAAGATTGAGATATGACACGTAATGATGAATCTCATTGAGTACACGACTGCAATTAAACAGATAGCTCAACAACAAAGAAAGACCACTGTGGGTCCCAATAGTACCAGCATATAGCTTAAACATGATTTCTAGCATGTATCAGAGCTCAAGTGCTCTAACACATAGAGTATAACAAAATATTCAGATAAAATAGCTACGCAGTTCCAGGGAATCGACTAAATCACAATTTCTATGGTGCACGGCCACACGCTAGTCATGCGTGTCACCTTAACATAAATCACATAGCACATAATTCGGGGTTTCATACCCTTAGAACCAAGCTTAAAAGTGTTACTTACCTCAAACCTTGCAAATCTCTACTCCAACACGCCCTTGC
The DNA here is from genome assembly GCA_002018475.1 of Nicotiana obtusifolia. Lineage (NCBI taxonomy): Eukaryota > Viridiplantae > Streptophyta > Magnoliopsida > Solanales > Solanaceae > Nicotiana > Nicotiana obtusifolia. The sequence continues at coordinate 120,732 of MCJB01032722.1, read as the reverse complement.
CTCGTGAAACAGCCTCTGAATTCCCTGAATCTAGCCACAAACAGTTCAATAAAATCAACACGAGTTAAAGGAATCAATTCCATAAGAAAATACTAAGTTCTGAATCAAATCCAAAAAGTCAGCTAAAGAATTGGCCCTAGGCTCACGTCTTGGAATCCAATAAAAGTCACAAAATCCTAACAACTATTCAACCACGAGTCTAATCATACCCAAATTTACCAAAATCAAAAATCAAATTGCTACTCAAATCCCTAAATTAAACTCTCCAAATCCCTAGCCTCCAACTCCAAAGTTCCACCTCAAAAACACACAAACTAGGTGGGAAATTCAATGAAGAAACATAATTATTGAATAAATTAAACCACAAGTGACTTACCTCAAGAATCCCTTCGAAATCCCACTGCAAAATCGCCTAATCCCGAGCTTGAAATGTTAAAACTGATGAAAATCACGGAACCCTCATTTTTAATTCACTGCCTAGGCCTTCTAGCACCTGCGACAACTTATTCGCTTCTGCAGTGTCGCGGAAGCGATCCTTCTCCCGCTTCTGCTGTTTTCTTTGCTCCTGCGGACTATAACACCGCATATGCGGGCTCGTTTCTGCGAGCCACACTATCGCTTTTTCGGACCCATCCCCCATCTCCATTTTCGCTTTTGCGCTCAATACTTCGCACTTGCGAGCACTGCCTAGCTCCTCTCTTGACCGCTTTTGCGATGGCTGGTACGCACATGTGGCATCGCACCTGCGATCAAAACCCTCGCAGGTGCGATTGCACCAGACTTGGTGCTTCAGCAATCCTTCAAACTCCCATTTCGATTCGTTGACCATACGAACTCCACCCGAGGCCCTCGGAACCTCAACCAAACATACCAACAAGTCATAAAACACTATGCGAACATAGTCGAGCCTTTAAATCACATTGAACAACGCTAAAACCACGAATCGCGCAACGATTCACGCCTAATGAACTTTGAACTTCTAATTTTCCACATTCGATGCCAAAACCTATCAAATCACATTCGATTGACCTCAAATTTTTCACACAAGTCACAACTAACACCAAAGACCTACTCTAACTCTCGAAACCCCAATTCAAGCTCGGTAACCATAAAGTCCACTCTCAGTCAAACTTCTAAATTTCCAACTTTCATCATTTGAAGCCTAATTCAACGAACCATCAAAACTCCATTTTGGAGTTGTTTACACATAAGTCAACATCCGATCAAAATTTTCAACTTAAGCTTTCAACCTTGAAACTAAGTGTCTCAACTCATTCTGAAACCTTTCTTGACCCGAACCAACTATCCCAGCAAGTCACATAGAAGTTATAAAGCATAAAATGAGCAGTAAATAGGGAAACGAGGATACAAATCTCAAAACAACCGGTCAGGTCGTTATAAAAAAAACAACTACGACAGGAAGGAAAGAAATCTCACCAAGACAACAGAAAAGGTTGGGCAATCCTCAATTAAAAAAACTATGGCATAAAACGGTGAAGATAATGTAGAGTTAGCTACGATAGAAGTAGCCCAACGACGAGAACAAGCTGCATGGGATGCTGAAGAAGCAACTATTAGAGATGCAAAGATTAGCTGAAGAAGAGAGGGGTCGTAAAATTGTTCAAAATCAACCCTTGGCTGCAGACCAGTTCAGAAATATAGCTCCCGGGCCTGGGAGACCACTTGGCGATTATTAGACCGGTCTATAATCAAGGATTGTCAAGTTTTAGACAGCCTCCAATTGCAGCAAACAATTTTGAGTTGAAGCAAGGGTTGGTTCAAACCCTCTAAAATTGCTATGTCTTCAGAGGGAAGCCAAATGAAGATCCAAACACACATCTAATGGATTTTGAGGAGATTATGAACGCTTCTCAATATAATAGTGTGTCACAAGATGCAGTGTACTTAAGGGCATTCCCCTTTTCTCTTAAAGATGAAGCAAAACAGTGGCTTCGAAGCTTGCCCACAGGATCATTTAGAACTTGGGAGGAGATGACCAGAAAATTCCTTGATAAATATTTCTTCTCAGCTAAGACGGGCAAGATTAGAAGAGATATCCATAACTTCTGCCAGAAAGATACTGAAACTGTTTTTGAAGCACAAGAGAGGTTTAAGGAGATTGTTAGAAAGTGTCAACACAGCGAAATTGAACTCTGGATGCAACTCCAAGACTTTTGGGATAGATTGACACCGACCTCGCGTAGAACATTGAGCAATGCCACTGGAGGCCCGTTGATGAAGAAGACTCCAGCGGAGATAGTTACAATTCTTGATGAGTTATCTGGAGATGCAAATCAGTGGCCCTCTGAGAGTGCTGAAAGAAGAAGATCAACAGGTGTTCACCAAGTTGATGCTGATACATCTATGCAGGTACAACTTGATGCTATGGCTAAAGAAATACGAAAGCTAAACCTTCGCCTCGATTACAAAATGAGCCTCACGTAACTTGTGATATGTGTGGAAGAGGACACCCTACTCATGAGTATCAAGCCTCAACTAAGGAAGTGAATGTTGTGGGAAATTATAATTTTAATGCAATGGGTCAGCAGCACCCCGGTTTTTCATGGAGTTCATCTGGGGGTACCGCTAATGCATGGCAACAAAACAAACCCAGATTCTAGGGACAAGGAACTCCTAGTTTTATGAATCAGCAGAGGCAGCAGTTTCAGCCTCAACAGCCAAATCAGCCTGGCCTAGAAGATCTCATGAAGGCCTTTATTATGAAAATCAATGAAAGATTAAAATACAAGGGGCAGCAATTCGAAATTTGGAGAAGTAGGTGGGACATATTGCAACAATATTACCTGAGAGGGTTCCAGACACTCTCCCCGCTGACACTGAAAAGAATCCCAAGGAAACGGTGAATGCTGTAACCTTGAGAAGTGGGAAAGTGTTGAAAGATCCCACCCTGATCCAAAAATATGTGATACTTGAAAAAGAAAGTGGGAAGCAGTTGAAAAGTGATGATGACAAGAAGAAGAAAGGCCCGATGAAAACTGAGAAGAAGAAGAAGGAAGAAAAATCAAGAAGGGAGGAACATGAGGAGAGCCAACATATGCCTGCCCTACCTTTCCCTCAAAAGCAAAGTAGAGCAAAGCTGGATAAGCAGTTTGGGAGATTTCTGGATATGCTAAAACAGGTTCATGTAAATTTTCCATTCACAAAAGTGCTCGCACAAATGCCGGCTTATGCTAAATTCTTGAAGGAGATCCTGACGAGCAAAGGAAAATCGAGTAGACCTTAGTGGTCAAGCTCACTGAGCATTGTAGCGCGATATTGCAAAATAAACTCCCACAAAAGTGTGGAGATTTAGGGAGTTTTACTATACCTTGCTCATTAGGATCTATAGATTTTGATAAGTCTTTATGTGATTCTGGTGCCTCAATTAACTTAATGCCTCTATCTATTTATAGGAAACTGGAGAAGGAGATTGGAGAGATAAGGTCGGTGCCAATATCTTTGCAGCTGGCAGATCAAACAACTATAACACCCGAGGGGATAGCGGAAGATGTATTAGTTCGGGTGGATAATTTTTTTATTTTTTGTAGATTTTATAGTGGTGAAAATGGAGGAAAACAAGGAGATTCCCCTTAACTTAGGAAGACCATTCTTAGAACCGGGAAGATCAGTGTTGGATATACACGAGAGGAAACTCATGCTAGAGTGGGTGAGGAGATGGTAACTTTTGATATGAATGTACAAAAAGGGGTGCAAAAAGAAAAGCCTGCCGCGAGTGTTGAGTGGAAAGTGAAGAGCTCAAAAGAGAAAGTTGCAATGAATGAGAAAGATAAGTGTGAGATGTACCTAAGAAGGCTGAGAAGAAGCTGTTTACATGGATGTGCCCATTAGTTCAAAGGCGAGGAATAGAGCCCGACTTCGACTCAGACCCTGACTAGATGTTTAGGGAAGTTTCCTTTACCTTATGATTTTTAATTGTGTATCATAGAGACATGCCACAACTTAAAGTGTGGGGTGGGGGATAATTGTATTTTGTATGTATATGTGTTAGTTTTGTTAGTTGTAGTTGTTGGAAAATTGAAAAAACCATAAAAATTGAAAAGATTTTGATTTTTCCCAATGATGGATATCATTCGACAGGTTTCTTAAGGGACTAAAGTCGAAAGAAAAAGACAAAAAGAGTTTCTTTTTTTAGATATTATAATAATTTCTCCTTGGTTTTTCTTTGTGCCGCGGTTCTTTTCCGAGGGTTTTGTTTGAACCGGGTATAGTTAGTTTTTATTTTTAGTAGTAGGAAACCTTGTGCAGTGATTTGAATTGAAAGCAATATCTCTTAACTTTATTATGCCTTGAGAATAGTTAGTGCTTTAGTTGTGACGCTTAGGCTCAGTTTTTGACTCTTGTATAAGTACCTTAAATTGTATGATCATAACTTTGCTTAACTGCTTTGACTAGAGTGTCTTAATAATTCAATCATGAGTGAGTTAAGTGCCAGGTGTGTGTGAGGTTTTGTGTATTGTGCAGTGCATTTGATGTCTAGAACTTTCCCTCTATGTTTGCAAAGCAAAATAGTAGTTTTATACAATATTGGAAGTGATATAGGCGTTTCTTTGTTGAGCCAGTTATATGCTTTTACCCACCTAATTGTTATGTATCTTAGTTAGAGCCTGTAATCTTGTTTCTTTGGCTACCACATTACAAGCCTTACCCATTTGTTTGAATTGACCATCTATTTGAACCTTATACCTCTCGTGAGAACTTGAATTTGTTATGAACTTTGTAAAAGTTGAAGTGTGGGGTGGTTGGTTTGGTTTTTGAGTGGAACTAATGAAATAAGGAGAAAGGTGCACTGTATTGAAAAATTAAGAGCCACTTAAATTGAAACAGAAAAAAAATAGTGTATTGTTGTGCAAACTATTCGTGGATAATGGTGACTCTTGATGAACTTATGCTTAAATAAGTAGGGAGTTAATGTATATTGATGTGAAGGTGGAGTATGGTTTGACATAAGTGTGGGGTTTTGAACATGAAATGTATGTAATAAATTGTTTAGGGAGGTGTAATCACTCTTATATGTAAATGTATCCTACCCATCCCGCAGCCTACATTACAACCAATAAAAGTCCTACTTGATCCTTAACTAAATAAGCTCAATTAGTTGAGTAGTACACTACGGGCAAGAATATGGTACGTCTTTTGTGGCATATGAATATTGTTTCTAAGAGTGAGTGAATTCTTTCTATCTTGAGTACCTAACTGTTTTTAATCTTTATTGTGTATGGAACTACTCTCTATTGTTGTGTGAGGGAACTTGATTCATGAAAGAAAGGTAATTTCATTGAACTCTGTGTTAGAGTAAGTGAGCGGGTTATAAATAATGCATGGCGCTTTTGAGTCTAATCTTGAGGCTAGGATGTTACGATATTGTGCTTAATCTGTTTTAAATATTCTTGGTGTGATGAGTCAGGAGAGTTGTTTATAAAGGTCGTGTCTATGTGAAGTGTAGTTTGATTACTTGAGGACGAGCAATGATTTAAGTGTGGGGTGTTGATGGTAGGCTATAATTACGTATTTTAGCCGCTTATTTCACTCTAATTCACTGGACTTTACTTGTTTTGATCTTTAATTGATATTGTTTTGCACTTATTGTGTGTGTTATGCCTTGTCGGAGTGATTCCGAGTTATGTAGATGTAATAGAGCTAATTCGAGCTATTTGGAGCTTTGAAGTCTCAGTAAAAGCCCAAGTGATTAAGCCAGGATCGTGTTCGGGGGTCGAGGACCAAGGCTGGACGTCAAAAATTGAGATTTAAGCCATACTCTGAGAAAAGTCCACTAGTGCGGCGTGCGGCATGTGGCGTGCCGCAGCTGTGCAAATTTCCTGCTGCCAGTTAGAACAAGCTCTCAGGATTTCCCCACTAATGCCCCACATGGCGCGTCGCCGCATGCGACGCGCATGTGCAAATTTTACAGATTAACAATCCTATTTCGGTCCACATCTATGGAGTAGTTCTCTTAAAGGTTTGATGGATTTGGTGTATTGATATTTGTTTGTGGATTATAACTCTAGATTTATATATTGAAGCATTGTTGGATGATATAACAGTTGCATCTATATTCACTTGTTCATGCAATCGAGAGAGGCATAACTTGTGATATCTTTGCATTATATTGTTGGTTGAGTTCATTAATTCTTCTTAATAATCGAAAGAGGCTTGTTGAATTATTGATTAAACCTAGTTAGGAGAATAATCGAAAGAGATTTTCCTAAAGACCAATCCACTACGCATTCTTGCATATCTTCACGTGCTCAAATTGGTTCATCTTGTGAGGTTAAGACTTAATCGAGAGAGGAGTTTTTGCTGAACTGTTGAACTAATAATTGAGTGAATTCGAGAAACTCACTTAATCATTAGAAGTGAATTATCTAGAGTTAGATCCCTAATAAATATCTTGCACCTATCCTATCAACCCTTATTTCCTCCCACTGATAACTTCCTTGATTATCTTTGTTGCGATAGTTATTAGTCAATAGCTTTAGATTTTTAGTTAATTTTAGGTATTAATCATATAAATCTCGATTGTTGATTCTCCTGGATAGAAATTAAGCTAGAAAATACGAAAGTATTGTTTAACTCCAATCCCTGTGGATACGATATTATACTATACTATCTTTGACTAGCGAGCATAATTTAAGTGTGTTTTTCGAGCTTGTCAGGCTCGACAGTTACAAAGTACATGGGGTCGATTGTACTCATATTACACTTCTACACTTATTTTGCAGATCAAGATGTTGGTCCCAGTGGCTCGTAGTGGAGATTGCTCAGATTCGACTTTCACAAGATACTCGAGGTAGAGCTGCATGACACTCGCAGTCCTTGAAGTCTCCTTCTATCTTGTTTTTACTTTTTATCTAGCTTCAGACACTTGTACATCTCTTCAGACCATATTTGTAGTGTTCTAGTAGCTCATGTACTTCTGACTCCGGATTTCTAGGAAAAGTATAGACTGTGTTGCTTATGTCTTTACCACATGTATTTCGAATTATTTTAGTTTTGAATTGTTACTGTTCTGTTTTTGAATTATTAAAATGATTAATTAATTAGCTAACAGTGGCTTTCCTAGCAAGTGACTGTTAGGCGCCATCATGGCCCCACGGTTAGAATTTCGGGTTGTGATAATTTGCTATAAGAGCACTATGTTTCCTAGGTCTCATGAGTCATGAGCAAGCTTAGTAGAGTCTGGAGGATCGGTACAGAGACGTCCGTACTTATCTTATAGAGACTACAGGGCTTTAGGAAAAGTTTCATTTCTTTCTTTCTCTATCGTGCAATTTTATTCTATCTTTGAGTTTGAATCATTCTATTCTTGTTCTCTCATAGATGGTGGGGACACGCACCACATCCACAGCCCAGCAAGAGTCGGAGCCCTAGGTCGTAGCCACTACCAGGGGTAGAGGCTGGGGTGAGGCAGAGCTCAACCTAAAGCGCGTGAAACAACACCTATTGCAGAGCCTCATATCGAGCAGGAGGTAGAGATTCCTGTTCAGACCGTGCCAGTTGGACCAGCTCAGGTCCCAGAGGGGTTCATTGCCACCCCGTGTTGAGGACGCCCTATCCCGCTTAATGGGAGTTATGGAGAGTGTGGCCTAGGCCGGTGCATTTCCTGTAGCACCAGCAGTCTCTCAGGCTGGGGGAAGAGCCCAGACTCCTACTACTCACACTCTAGAGTAGATGGCTCCTATGTGTGTGTGTGTGTGTATGTATATATATATATATATATATATATATATATATATATATATATATATATATAT
>MCJB01032722.1:81360-112758 GCA_002018475.1 Nicotiana obtusifolia | reverse complement strand
ATATATATATATATATATATATATCAAACTCCGACGATTTCAAAAATTGGAGTAGTTCAGCCCGTTATTGCTATGCAGCCCGGGAAGAGACCCACTTTGCCGACAGAGGGTTTGGAGCAGTTGGACAGGTTCACCAAGATATTCCCTATTTATTTTGGTGGTACACCTTCTAAGGACCCATAGGATTACTTGGACCATTGCCATGAGGAGTTGCACATCATGGGCATAGTGGAGTCGAATGGAGTTGACTTTGCAGTGTTTCAGATGACTTGTTCTGCCAAGAGATAATGGTAGGAGTATGTTTGAGGTAGACCAACAGGTTCACCTCCACTCACTTGGGATCAGTTTTCGAAGCTATTTTCAGTGAAGTTCATCCCTTTTATTCAAAGAGAGGATCTACGCAGCTAGTTTGAGCGCCTCCAGCAAGATCATGACTATTACCCAATACGAGACCGGATTCGTGGATCTATCACGCCATGGAACCATCTCAATCCCTACTGAGAGGGATAGGGTGAGGAGATTTATAGATGGACTTACTTATAGTATCCGACTACAGATGGACAAAGAGATTAAGGATGATATTTCTTTCAACCGGGTTGTAGATGGATCGAGAGGATACGCAGTCAGGGAATGGAGGCGGCATCTAAGAAGAGGCCTCGCCATTTTGGTAGTTCTAATGGTTATTTATTTGGAGAAAGAGGTTCATTTTGGTAGAGGCTACTGATACAGTCAACACTTCAGGTAGCACACGGTGCTTCGAGTAGTCGTAGTTCTTATGGGTCTCATCCTAAGCAGCCGGTATTCAATATACCTTCAGCTCCTATCAGTGCACCACCGCTAAAGATTTATCTCAGACCCAGCAGTTACGCCAGTTGCGGGGTTACTTTGAGTGCAGCGACGCAGGTCATATCAGGAGGTATTGTCCTAGGTTGAAGAGTAACAGACTACAACAGAGTACTCGTGCCATGATTCCAGCACTGATTGCTCCATCACCCGCTCACCCAGCTAGAGGCGCGGGTCAGGTAGCCCGAGGTGGTGGTCAGGCCATTAGAGGTGGAGGCCAGCCAGTGCATCCGAGAGGAGAGGTCAGAGCGGTGGGGCTCAGCCATATTTCTATGCATTCCCAGCTAGACCTAAGGCAGAGTCATCAGTCATCACAGGTATTATTCCAGTTTGCCATAGAGATGCATCAATTCTATTTGATCCTGGTTCTATTTATTCATATGTGGCATCCTATTTTGCTTCATATTTGGATCTTCTGATTCTTTAAGTGCTCCTGTTTATGTGTCCAGGCCTGTTGGAGATTCTATTGTGATAGACCGATATATCATGCTTGTATGGTCATTATCGGGAGATATGATACTAGGGTGGACCTTATATTACTTAATATGGTGGATTTTAATGTAATCTTGGGCATGGATTGGTTGTCAACTTATCATGAAATTTTTTATTGTCACGATAAGACTGTGACATTAGCCATGCTGAGGTTGCCTCAACTGGAATGGAGAGGGACTCCTTCCAATTCCATGAGCACGATCATTTCATATGTGAAGGCTCGGCGTATAGTCGAGAAGGGGTGTCTGGCATATTTGGCACATATCCTTGATCCCAGTTCAGAGGTTCCTTCCATGGATTCAGTACCAATTGTGCACGAGTTCCTAAAGGTATTTTTTATAGATTTGTAAGGGATGCCACCCGATAGAGATATTGACTTCTGCATTGACTTGGTTTCGGGCACTCAGCCCAGTTCTACCTCACCATACCCTACGGCCCCAGTTGAGTTGAAAGAATTGACGAAACAATTGTAAGATTTGCTTAGTAAGGGATTCATTAAACCAGATGTCTTGCATTGGGGTGCACCGGTGTTGTTATTAAAGAAGAAAGACAATTCTATAAGGATGTGTATAGATTACAGGCAGCTAAACAAAGTCGCTATTAAGAACAAGTATTTGTTGCCGAGGATTGATGACTTATTTGATTAGCTTCAGGGTGCCAAGGTGTTTTCCAATATTGATTTGAGTTCTGCCTACCATCAGTTAAAGATTGGGGCATCAAATATCCCTAAGATAGCTTTTCGAACTCAGTATGGTCGCTATGAGTTATTGGTGATATTATTTGACTTGTCTAATTCCCCAACAGCCTTTATGGAGTTGATAAACCGTGTGATCAAGCCCTATTTGGATTCTTTTGTGATCGTCTTTTTTGATGATATTTTGGTTTACTCCCGCAGTCGAGAGGAGCATGAGCAACATCTGCTGATTGTACTTCAGACCTTGAGAGATCATCAATTATATGCCAAGTTTTCAAAGTGTGAGTTCTGGTTCGACTCGGTTGCCTTTTTGGGCCATGTTGTATCTTTTGAGGGCATTAAGGTGGATCCTAAGAAGATTGATACAGTTTAGAACTGGCCCCAACCTACTTCAGCTACAGAGGTTTGGAGCTTCTTGGGTTTGGCGAGTTATTATCGCCAATTCATGAAGGGGTTTTCATCTATCTCAGCCTCGTTGACCCAGAAGGGTGCTCTTTTTAGATGGTTCGACGAGCGCGAGTTGAGCTTTCAGAAGCATAAGACTGCATTGACTACAACCCTTGTGTTGGTGTTGCCTACAGGTTCGGGATCGTATACCGTATATTGTGATGCGTCGCGTATTGGACTTCATGTAATGTTAATGCAGGACGGCAGGGTGATTGCCTATGCGTCTCGGCAGTTGAAGATGCATGATAAGAATTACCTTGTGCATGACTTAGAGTTGGCAGCCATTGTTCATGCAGCGAAAATTTGGAGGCACTATCTTTACGGTGTTCCATGTGAGGTTTATACTGACTATCGGAGTCTCCAGCACCTGTTCAAGCAGAAAGACCTTATATTTTGCCAACAGAGATGGTTATAGTTGTTGAAAAACTGTGATATTACCATATTATCTCATACAGGGAAGGCCAATATAGTGGCCGACACATGAGTAGGAAGGCTAAGAGCATGGGTAGTTTGAAATATTTACCAGTAGTCGAGAGGCCACTAGCTATGGATGTTCGGGCCTTGGACAATTGGTTTGTGAGATTGGATATTTCGGAGCCTAGCCGAGTTGTTGCATGTGTTGTGGCATAGTCCTTGTTATTGGAGCGTATCAAGGCTCGTCACTTTTATTATCCTCACTTTTTGGTATTGAAAGACACGGTACATTGGGGTGGTTCTAAGGAGGTGGTGATTGGTGATGATGGTGTTATGCGGCTTTAAGGCCAGATTTGAGTTCCTAATGTTGATTGGTTGAGAGAGTTTATCCTTGAGGAGGCTTACAACTCGCATTATTCTATTCACCCAGGTGTCACAAAGAGTACCGTCACTTGAAATAACACTATTGGTGGAAAAGAATGAAGAAAGATATTGATGCTTATGCATCTTGGTGAGTTTGAATTGTCAACGGGTGAAGTACGAGCATCAGAAACCGGGTGGATTGACTCAGAGATTGGAGATATAGGAGCAAAAGCGGGAGCACATCACTATGGATTTTGTGGTAGGTTTATCACGGACCTTGAGGAAATATGATGCAAGTCTGGGTTATTGTGGACCGATTGACTAAGTCCGCACACTTCATTCCAGTGATGACTTTCTATTCTTAAGATCGGTTGGCTCAGATATACATCCAAGAGATTATTTGCCTGCACGTCAGGCCCATTTCTATTGTTTATGACCGAGGCACGGATTTCACACCATATTTTTGGAGAGTCGTGCTGTGTGAGTTGAGCACATGGATTGAGATGAGTACTGTATTTCATGCTTAGAAAAACAGACAGTTCGAGTGCACTATTCAGATCTTAGAAGACATGTTACGTACATGTGTCATTGATTTCGAAGGTTCATGGGACTACTTTTTACCTCTAGCAGAGTTTGCCTACAACAACAGCTATCAGTCGAGCATCTAGATGGCTTCGTAAGATGCCTTATATGTGAGGAGATGTCGTTCACCGACTGGTTAGTTTGCCCAGAGAGGCTAGATTATTGGGCACTGAACTGTCTGTGATGCTATGGAGAAGGTTAAGGTGTAATGACCAGATCGATGGTTTTGATAATTAGCGCCCCATTCGGTGGATTAAGGTCTCGAGTAGCTTCGTATTGTGTATTATGACTTGCATGTGTGGCTAGTTTCGGTTTCTGGATGATTTGAGATCGATTTGGAAGAATAATTCTTAATTTAGAAGCTTAAGTGGCAAGAGTTGACCGGAGTTTGGCTTTTGTGTAGATGACTCCGGAATGATAGTTTTATGATTCCAATAGCTTCGTATGGTGATTTTGGACTTAGGCATATGTCCGGATTTGAATTTGGAGGTCCGTAGGTTGATTTGATGCATTTTGGCGAAAGTTGGAAAGTTAAAGGTTTGGAAGGTTGAGATGTTTGACCGCGAGTTGACTTTATCAGGTTTGGATTTCAATTCTGAGAGTTGGTATAGCTCCGTTGTTTCATTTGGGACTTGCATACAAATTTTGAGGTTATTCCGAGTTGGTTTGATATGTTTCGATTAGTTTTAGAAGTTGGAAGGTCATTAGTTTATTAGGCTTGAATCGATGTGCCATTCATGGTTTGATGTCATTTCATGTGATTTGATGTAATTTGAGGCCTCGAGAGGTCCGCATTATGATATGGAATTTGCTGGTATGTTCGAATAGGGTCCTGGGGGCATCAAGTGTATTTTGGATAGGCTACAGGCCATTTCTCTTTGTTTTGGAGTTGCTGATAGCTAGTGTCTGATAACCTTCTTCGCGATCGGGAAGAGTAAGATGTGATCGCGTTGGGTGTTTGTTGACTAACCACTATTCCTTCTTCGTGTTCGCATAGTATTGTTCGCGATCGCGATTCTTTGGGTTGTTGACTCTATGCGTTCGTGTTAGTGAGTCTGTAGTCGCGTAGTGGGTGACCATGCTGGGAAGGCCAAATTTCTTGTTCTTTGCGTTCGCGTGTCTGCTTTTGCAACCGTGTAGCTGGGGTTTAGGTGCATCGCGTTCGCGTCCCTTGTAATGCGTTCGCGTAGTTCTTTTGTGTGGCACAATAGTTCCTTCTTCGTGATAATGTGGGATTTTTCCGCGATCGCGCTGTGTAAATCCCTAGGCAGAATATAAGTACTCTATTTCGAGGGTTATGATATTTTTATCACTTTTAGAGTTAGAGAGCTCAGATTTGGGCGATTTTGGAGGAGATTTTTACCATTTGGATTGGGTTAAGTATTCTTGATCCAGATTTAGTTATAGTTCATGATTCCATCTTTATTTTTATTATTTAATTAGTGATTTGAATTGGAGAAATTGAGAATTTTGGTAAAAACTTTCTAAAATGTGAAATGATAATTTGAAGGCCGATTTGACGTCAGAATTGGACAATTTTGGTATGGTTGGACTCATATCGGAATGAGTGTTCGGATTTTATGAGTTTTGTCGGGTTCTGAGGTGCGGTCCTAGGGTTGGCTTTTTTGGTTGGCTATTTTGTTTTATTAATGATCGAAGCTTTATTATCCAGAATTGTTTCCTATGATTTTTATTTATGATATTAAGTTATTTTGGCTAGATTCAAGCCGTCCAGAGGTTGTTTCACCCGAGATGGTCATTTTAGAGTATTGATTTAGCTTATTTGAGGTAAGTATCTTGCCTAACTTCGTGTGGGAGAACTACCCCTTAAAATTTAAGTTGATTGTATTATTTGAATGATGTGAAGACGTGTACGCGAGGTGACGAGTGCATACTCGGGTTATATGTGAAAATTGACCGATTTGGACTCTTAGGCTTGTTTCATATATTTGTTTGAAATTGTTAACACGTGCTATATCTTTTATTTGTCATGTTTACTCCACATGCTTTATTTGGTGTTGTTAGCACCTGCTACGTCTTTTACTTGTCAAGTTTACTCTTATATGATTTATTTGAAGTTGTTACCTCTTTTACTATTATGTGACTCCCTTTATTGTTGAGTTGCTCTTAATTGTAATTTGTTGTTACATGATATCCTTTTGTTGCTGAGACTTTCTCTGCTAGTTCATGCCATCTCTTTCATCGTTAGCTTATTTCACACACTAGAATTCGAAGTTCGTCATTTCATGGAAATACCTTCATTATTGAGTTTATTCTTAAGCAGTTAATTGAAGTTAAAGTTATTAAAAGTCATTAACCCGTTGTAGTTGAAGTTGTTGCTTAATGAGGTATTGTTCATTGTTGTGTTACTTTCCCCGTTCATTTTGCTGCTATTGAGATTTTGTACATATCTTGTTTGAGCCATGGGATATGTGTTGTGGTGATATTTGTATTGTAGTTTTGAAAACGTTGTGGCCTATGGGCACTTGTGGTACGAGTTGATATGTCGTACTGTTGTGACGTTAGCACATGTAAATTTGTTGTGTGGATTGATTGTTGTTATGCAGAGCTTAAGGGTGGCAGCTCACTGTTGTTGTTATAAGGAGCATAAGGGTGGTATCTCACTGTTGTTGATTGTGCGGAGTGATACGAGTGGCTATTGTGTTATTGTCCGGGCGGAGCGATAAGGTGGCTACTATGCGGAGTGATACGGGTGGTTATCAGAGTGATATAGGTGGCTAATGATATTGTCAGCGCATAGTGATACGGGTGGCTATTGTGTTAATATCTGGGCGGAGCGATAAGGGTGGCTTTTATGATGTTATCAATACAGAGAGATAAGGGTGGCTATGTCAGGGATGATGCGTGATGTCCTGAGAGCATTATGTTGATCATATTGGTGTGATCGTGCGATTTTTCCTTGCGTATGTCATGCACCTTACGTGACTTTTTGTGTTTCTTTCAATGAGCTGCATGATGTTTTTGATATTACTTGTTGCCTTGGACTGTGATACTACACCATAGCATGCCACTTATACTAGTTCAAGAGAATAAAACTTGACATTCATTGATCATGCCTGTATATTCTTGTATTATCTGCTTGATATTGAGCCTGTGATCACGCCGGGTGGATTGAGATATTGGCACGTGAGTTTTCCGTGCATTTGTGATTAATATTGTTGGCACGAGGTGCCATGAGTATAAGAGTCATGATTTGGGACTCGTGACTTGTGATTATGAGACGAGGTATGTCGGAGTAATTCATTGTGAGACGTGTGTTAGAACGGTTTGATTACTTGGTTATCATTTGTTTCCTTTACATTTTTTCACCGGTACATTAACGGTGTTCTTATTACTTTACTATTTATATCATATGTTGATTCTTGTTGCTATTTACTGATTCCTGCTTTCATTATTAGCTTTATACTTATATACTGCACAGGTTATTTTGATTAGTAGGTGTCTTGACTTGTACCTCGTTACTACTCCTCCGAGGTTAGTCTTGATACTTACTGGGTACCACCGTGGTGTAGTCATACTACACTTCTGCACATTTTTGTGCAGATTCAGGTATTGGAGATATCGGACTCACGTAGAGTTAGCTTATCGATCGCGAGGATTCAAGGTAGATAGGCTTGGTCGTCGCAGTCTCTTGGAGTCCTTTCCTTTTATTGTACTGTCAGCTTGATATCCGAACAATATTGTATTTTGATTTTCGAGATCTTTCTATGTATTCAGCTAGAGTTTGTGACTCTGAATTACCTAATCTTGGGAGGTTGTAGTGATTATTGCCGCGTAGACTTATTTCACATTTATTTCGGATTTATATAAATCTCTGATTTAAAATATCATTTTTAAATTCGCTTAATTGT
Organism: Nicotiana obtusifolia; assembly: GCA_002018475.1. Classification (NCBI taxonomy): domain Eukaryota; kingdom Viridiplantae; phylum Streptophyta; class Magnoliopsida; order Solanales; family Solanaceae; genus Nicotiana; species Nicotiana obtusifolia. Next base: position 105,051 of record MCJB01032722.1, on the reverse strand, counting down.
TGTAAGTAATCGGCTTACCTAGTCTTAGAGACTAGGTGCCATCACGATGCCTAAGGTGGGATTTTGGGTTGTGATATAAGGTGATTCAGGAGCGGCTTCATACAACTCATTGCAGGCAGAAGAGTTATGCGGACGGAAGGTCCGAGATGTGGCTTAAATGATAGGTAAGAAGGTTCTTCTCCGAGTGTCTCCTATGAAGGCATGATGCGATTTGTGAAGAAGGGCTAGTTGAGCTCGAGGTTTATTGGCCCGTTTAAGATCTTGGAGAGAGTTGGAGAAGTTGCTAATAGACTTGCATTGCCACCTAGACTAGCAGGGGTACATCCAGTATTTCATGTCTCTATGCTTCGAAAGTACCATGAGGATAGATTACATGTTTTTGACTTTAGCACGGTGCAGCTTGATGAAAATTTGACCTAAGAGGAAGAGCCGGTGGCTATTCTAGACTAGCAGATTTGTAAGTTGAGATCTAAGAGTTTTCCTTCTGTCAAAGAGCAACGGAGAGTCAGTCGATTAAGGAGGCTACGTGAAATTCCGAGTCCGATGTGCAGGGTACATACCCCCACCTTTTCACCAGTGCAGTTGCTTTTCTATATCCGTTCGAGGACGAATATTTCCTTTAGAGGTGGAGCATATGACCACCCGATAGGTCATTTTGAGTATTATATTTTATTTTCGTGTTTTATGACCTCTTATATCTTTCTTTTATGTTTATTAATTTGCGTGCGTAGTTCGTGTTGTTTTCTGAAATGTTTTTACGTAAAATTTTGAAGAAAATATAGTTTTTGGCTTAAAATGAGACTTGAGTTGACCACGATCAACATTTTGGGTAAATGACCTCGGATCAGTGTTTTGACGATTCTGGTAGATTCGTATGATGTTTTTGGACTTCTACACACGTTTGGTTGGGGTCCGTGCTGACCCGAGCGCATTTCAGCGCCTTATGTGATAAATTATGAAAATGAGTTTTCAAGTTGAAAACTTGAGTTATGAGGATCGATTCTTGTTATTTGATTTTACTTTGATGATTTGAGGTAGTGAGCGAGTTTATATCATGTTATCACATTTGTGTGCATGTTTGGTTTGGAGCCCGAGGAACTAGGATGAGTTTCGAGTATGCATCAGATGAGTTTTGGATGGTTTGAAAATAGCTGGTGCATTTCATTTGCTGGTGTTCAGTTACAGATCTTGCAATTGCGAGCCTCTTTTCTGTGGTCAAGTGATCACATTTACGAGCATGGGCTGGGGCTAAGTCTTCTCATTTGTGAAGAATAAGTCACTTTTGCAAAGTTCACTGTGTCCGCTTTTGCGACTATAACATTGCATTTGCGATGAAGTGTGGTGTTGGTCATCTTAGCATTTGCGAAGCTTGGCTCGCATATGCGAATGGGGTGTCCTTCGCAAATGCGAAGGGTTTGTCGTATTTGCGACTTCTGCATGACTGATGCAATGTTCGCTTTTGCAATCTGTGTTTGCGGGCTTCACAATTACAAACAAGAGTTCTCAATCGCAATACCTGCAGCTGGGTAAAAGAGGGAATAATCGGGACTTAGCTTATTTTACTCTATTTTTAACCCTAAACATTCTAGACACGATTTTTTTTAGAGCTTTTCTTCCCAAAATCATTGGTAAGTAACATTAACTAGTTTTCAATCAAGTTCCATTACTTTTCATGCATGTTTAACATCAAATCTAGGGATTTCATGATAGAAATTAGGAGTTTGGGTAGAATGTAGGGATTTTGTAAATGTGAGATTTAGACCTCAAATTGAGGTCGGATTTCAAAACAAATCGTATAACCGGGCTCGGGGGGAATGGGTAATCAGTTTTTGGTTCAAATCTCGGATTTTAACCAAGCGAGCCTGGGGTTGATGTTTGTTGACTTCTTCAATTTCATCAAAGATTAAACCTTTTTCATTCATGGGTAGTTTCTAAAGCTTATTTTGAATTGCTTGAACGGTATTTGGTTAGATCATTTGATTTGGAAGCTTGTTCTAAATGAAATCCCTTGATTGAGTGTTGATTTGGCTGCGCAAAGAGGTAAGTATCGTGTTTAACCTTGATTTGAGGAAATATGACTTGTTTGGTCTATTTGCTATGTGAATCATATATGGGGACGGCATATGTGCGAGGTGACGAGTGTATATGCGTTATCATGGGTTGAAGCATGCCGGTTGGGCTATTTACCTTTACATTGTTACTTATTCCATGTTATATTTCATTATATGCATTGATTGCTATATGTCCTTACTTGCTATCCATGCCTTACTTGTCATATGTTATTTAGTTGTTACTTGTTTCGATTTATTTATTTTTTCACTCAATACATGTTCACTTTCTTTGTGTTCCTACCTGTATTATTGTATATATGCATTATCTCATATTTTTACTTGTTTTTGATGTCTTTACATTACTTGTTGCACTTTATAATGTTATTTCGATTATGTGAGCTTTTTTCTCTTTTACGGCCAATCAAATATTGTATTATTTTATGCAAAATTTTATGTTGGTGATTGTCGTTTCAAGTTCTAGTATTTTATTTTCTTATTTGAGACTTCTTGTAGGTTTATCTGGTAATTTATGATTTGCAGGCATATCATGATCCGAAATTTCATCCGTGGGGTCGTGATGGCGACTAATATTCACTTGCTAGGCAAGCCAACGATAGCTATTTAATTAACCATTCTTAATAATTTAAAAGCAAAACAGTAATAATTCAAAACCGAAATAATCCGAAATACATGTGATAAAGACATAAGTAACGCAGTCTATACTATTCCCAGAAATCCGGAGTCACAAGTACATGAGCGACTAGAATACTACAAATATGGTCTGAAGAGAAGTGCAACTATCTAAAACTAGATAAACAGTAAAATAGGATAGAAGGGGACCTCAGGGACTACGAACGTCATGCAGCTCTGCCTCGAGTCTCCTGTGAAAGTCGGGTCCGAGCAATCTCCACTACGCGCATACCAACACCGGGATATGCAAAAAAAGTGCAGAAGTGTAATATGAATACAAGCGACCCCATGTACTCTGTAAGTGTTGAGCCTAATCTCGACGAAATAGTGACGAGGCTATAATAAGACACTCACTATAAATATGTACGGATATTAATAAAGGAAGGCAGAAATATAGATACAGCAGTAAACTCATAAGAACGGACCCGAAGGTCAACTAACAAAGGACCAGAATAATATCATCTCATAACCTCATATCGCAGTACTAAAATAAAAACACTACCGCTACAGGCAACTACAACACATCATACTCTATAGCGACGTGCCACCCGATCCCAACATTTATCAAACTATCTGTTGCGGCGTACGACTCGATCCTAATATCATTTCATAATATCTGTTACGGCGTGCAACCCGATCCCAATATTATATTAATATCTATTGTAGCATGCAACCCATTCCCATTATCAATTCATTTCAATACTGTTGTTGTGTACAACCCATTCCTAATATCAACTTATTAACATAAACAATTAAACACTACCAATAATGTAATCTCAATCCAAAAGAGAATTAAAGCGTACAGAATACCAAGGAAGCATAAACTACTGCTATCATTTGATTTATGTATTAAGTTATACGTGATTTATGTATTATTTTATACTTGTTAAAAGTTTGAATAAGAATATATATATATTGACAATGGGAGGATTAAACTATTTACAGATAAAATAGCATTTTAAAGTAAGTAAGTCATATGTAACAATCTTCTCATTATTAATTATGGCATAGTAATTTTTATATTATAATCTTTGTACTATAATCCTCGAATAACTAATACGTATATGAACCAATGGCCCTTTGTGTTTTTTTCTTCTTTCTACTAATTCTTCTCTAATCCTCTCTTTCTTTTGTTAGTCTTGTTAATTTTTCATGATATTTGAGCTTCATCCGGTGCTATATTTTGTCACAGTCAAACCCGTGATTCTAGCTATTCCATTGTTATCATTATAAAATATTTTTAAGGAATTTATATTTTTTAGTAGAATTCCTTCACTAAATCTTGTTAATTTCTTAATCTGTACTATATTAAAAGCTCAAATGCCTATGTGAAATATTAATTCTCAATTTTTAGCCTTAAATATAAATTTCATATTGACATTTAACTATTTTTCAATATTTAGAATTTCAATGTAAATGAAAATTGTTTATTAGATATTTCCTAAAAATCTTAAATTTAAGGACTTTGATATTGATAAAACATTACCTTATATAAAGAATAAATACCCTAAAACCCGCCTAAACTATCACCTTTTTATTAGTTTCCTACCTAAACTATCGCTGGTCCCCGAAACCCCCCTGAACTATATCCTCCTTCATATTAAAACATCCCCGTCGCATCTTAATTGGTTGTGTGATACACTCTCGTAAATTTGTAAGAAATGTGCCATGTGGGACTCCACATGGATATTAATTAGCCTAATAAAAAAATAACTTAATTACATATTTTAAATATTAATCACAATCTATTAAGTGGGTAGATATTATTCACCCGATTAAAACATATAAGAGGTATAGGGCAAAAAACATTAAGTACTGAAATCTCCTTCCCTCTCCAATCTTCCGATAATCGCTTCTCTTTCTCTCACTAGCAATTTTCTCCATTAAGCTTCATTCTGACTTTCATTTTTCCTAATTACCTTTGATTTAGGTTATTGGGTTATTTCCTTTAAGACAATAATTGTCTTCTTTCTGCAAAGTAATTAATTTGAATTGTTAGTATAAAATAGGGCACTATTATTTGCCATTCAATCTCTCTTATTGTTGGTATTCCCTCTCAGTTCCAAGCCTTCCACATCCTACTGAAATAAATTATAGTCACCAACTTCATCCACTCCTTTCCACCTGAGGACAGAAGAAAGAGTTGCACGAAGGCAATAGGCGAGTGTACATTTTAAATATATAATAGGATTTTTATGTGGGTTTATCTTTCTTGCATTCTGAAAACTCCATTATTCTCATATATCTTGTTCTTTTGTAAATATTTTTCAGAAGCTTGAAAAGAAATTCAATAACAAGAGAGGAAAAATTTCACATTAAACCATATGGAAAAATGGAGGAGAAAAGTGAAAAAATGGAGAAGAAAGGTGAAAGAATGTAGAAAAATGAAATATAAAGAAAATGAGAAAAAAATAAAAAAATACAAAATTTTAAAACAAATAAGGGCTAATTAGCAGTTAGACACTGTCATGTGAGCCATTTTGAAAGATTTTTCTAGCTTTCACGCGCTCTTTCACGAGTTATTATACACAATACGCCACATAAACAGCAAAGGGGTTATAATACGAAGGAGGATATAGTTCGGGGGGTTTTGGGGGACAAACGATAGTTTAGGTAGGGAACTGACAAAAATGTGATAGTTTAAGCGGATTTTAGGATATGATCTCTTATACTAGTATCTATGAACGTGTGTTGCACGTTAATAATGACACATGGTGATTTAACATTTATTATATGAAGCAACAATGGAATTTAATTAATAGGATGAATTTTATGCATAATAATACAACAATCATTTAAATGCGAAAAAATATTACTCCTATTAATTAGCATAATACATAAATCCAAAATGAAAAGATATCATCAGAACTAACACAAATAATCAATTTAGTCATGTTAGTTAGATAATTTGTGTTATAGTTTAAAAGTAATTAATGTGATGGTGTCTTGCTGAACATTTCTTTGTAAACGATATTTTTTATGTATGTTTCTTTCTAATACTTTGGTTGTTCTATCACAATTAGAACTCTTGTTGTCAATATTAATATCCCTCTTAAAAGTATAATATATAGTTGTTCGTACAAGAAAATATATTACGATAAATATAGTCCACTATTTAGAATGTTTGTCCTTGTGCTTTACTTATTATAATTTCAAAATATAAACATACTGAAAAAACTTTTCACACAAATAAAAAGGATATCTTTTAGTTTCGGGAGATGAACGTTGAATTCAGGGATAAACACATACTTAGAAGCATATTAGCTTGTATCATCTTTGATTGTGTTTCCTCAGATACGTGTAGGTCTTTTGTATTCTTAATAATATACTAACATTTTTTACTTTATGTTCTAAATTTTTTTAATCTCTACGCTCCTTTTATGGGATAAATTTATCGATCCTAAGAGTTTTGTTTAACTTGAAAACTAATTTTACTCATATATTGAATTTTAAAAATAATTAAATTGCATTCTCTTGCTAATTAATTAATTGAAAGATTTAGTTACTTGATCTTAACATAAAGAATAATTTATTTTATTTTTATTAAAATTCTTAATATTAGTTCATCTCTTGTCTTGAATATTTAATCGTAATTACAAATTTATCCACCATAAATTTTATTTTCAAATAGTAAAAAGATTGATCTGATAATTACTTTTAGATCTTTATGTTTGCAAAATCGTTAGTGGTATTGACTTTTACCAATCATTTTTCTTTCTTTTTCTCACATATTTATATTTTTAAATATTTTCTTAGTTTTTTTTAATAATTTGGTATATTTTTCAATATTATATGAAAATTTAATAATAAAAAAAAATATTATTTAAGTAGAAAAGCAGTTCAAAATTCAAATATAATAAAAAAAAAATTATCATGAGGATATTCTTTTCTCAATTTCAATACTTTATGCAATTCATTTAACATTACTTCTTTTTTTTGGTATTGGACATTATGGAGTGGTAATATATTGCCAATACGGAGCATTCTTATGAAACTGGTGTTATTAAACCTTCCTGCATATTTTTAATAAGAAAGAATTTAATAGACAAAATTTATTACTTTAAAATCTTAAATATTAAAAAAATTAACATAAAAGGTATTGTAGCCCAAAAAAATAGGTTATTACAGTTATGTCCCCTATGAGTTCTTGTGTTTAACATTTTAGGGCTAGTTTGGTCTATCAGTATTATATTCATGCTTTTAGAATAAATATATGCTCTCCCTTTTTAAAATGAATTTGAAAAATACAATACCTTCTAAAATTAAATTAGTAATAGGATAATATAATACGTTTTCAAATTAAATTAGTAATAGGAATTTGTAAGAAGTATATCCTAAAAGTAATAGAATTACATGACTAAAAATATGTCTCGAAAGTAATTATACTAATAGGAAACCTAACATGTTTCTAGAGGTATTAGGTTTATGCCAACATATAGTATTCATGTATGTCCTAAATCTATAAGATTACAAGGCTAAAGTTTAAAATTTTGATTATATCCTTTCATTGTGAGTTATTATGCTTAATATTATAAGGTTATTTTTATAAATCAATACTATATTCACGCTTTTATAATACTACTAGTATCTATGAACATGCGTTGCATGTTAATAATGACACGTGATGGTTTAAATATTTATTTATACGAAGGAACAATAAAATTTAATTAATGAGAAAAATTTTATGTATAATAATACAACAATCATCTAAATACCAAAAAATATTATTACATTAGCATAATACATGAATTCTAATTGAAATGACATCATCAGAACTTACACAAATGATCAATTTACTCATATTAGTTAGATAATAATGTATCATAGTTTAAAAGTATTTAATGTGATAGTATCTTACCGAACACTTCTTTATAGACGATGTTTTTTTTATGTACGTTTCTTTCTAATGTTTTGGCTGCTCTGCCATAACCAGAACTCTTGTTGTCGATATTGATATCTCTCTTGAAAGTAAAACATATAGTTGTTCGTACAAAAAAATATATTACGGTAAATATAGTCCAAATATAGGATGTTTGTCCTTGTGCTTCATTTATTATTATAATTGCAAAACATAAACATACTGAAAATTATTTTCACACAAATTTAAAAGATTATTCTTTAGTTTCGGAAGTTGAAAGTTGAATTCAAGGATAGAAATATATTTAGAAGTATTGACCAGTATCGTAATTTTTGCATTGTGACGACCCGGGCAGTCGTCTCGTGGGTTACCACTCCGTCTTCCCCATTCCTACTTCATTTACGCTTCGTTATCCGTGTTTTAGGTAATCAAGTTGAGTAGTCTGCGTTTGGGGTGAGTTTTGGGTGGTTAAACGGATTAAACCATCGTTGGAAAAGCAAAAGTTGCAGAAAAACCAGGTGAGAATGCGGACCGCATAACTCAAATATGGACCGCATATCTCACAGTGGAGTCACAAAAATAAGCAGAAACCTGGGCAAGATTCGCGACCAAAATGCGGCCAGAATGCGAACCGCACCCTGAAATGCGAACCGCATATTTGACAGTGGAGATCGCATACTGAGACAGAAATTTGGACAAAAATCTACGTTAGGAATGCGATGAGAATGCGATCGCAAAACATGAAATGCGAACCGCAAACCTCGCTTTGAGTTGATTTCGCGGTGAAGTTAGAATTTTGGCGATTTCCGGTCGATAGGTGAGATTTTGATCCGAGGGCCGGAATGAAATTCCGAAAGTTGCTGTAGCTTCGAGATGTGAATTACGATTTGTGTGTAAAATTTGAGGTCAATCGGACTCGATTTGATAGGTTTCGGCATCGAATGTAGAAGTTGGAATTTGTTAAGTTTCGTTAGGCTTGAATTGGGGTATGATTCGTGTATTTAGCATTGTTTGATGTGATTTGTGGCCTCGACTAAGTCCATGTGATGTTTTAAGATTTGTTGATATATTAGGTTGAAGTCCCGAGGGCCTCGAATGGATTTTGGATGGTTGATGGAGTTTAACTTTGGCATTTCAAGAATGTGCCGATGTCGTCTCTTCTAGAATAAATGGTATCATATTATGCAAATGGACTCCAAATTCAGTTTTAATTGAAGTGTTATATCTGTATCGAAATTTCGGAGTCATAGCAAAAAGAATCGTCCAATTCGGACATCGTATGAGAAAGTTATGCTTATTTTTGTGTTAAGGAAAATAAAATCTGCATAAACGTTAGAAATGCTACGCCTGATGTCAAAAATGCGAACAGCATTTTGGTTATGCTACGCAAAATGCGAACAGCAAAGTGAAACAGATTGTTGGGCCGAAAGCAACGTCAAAAATGCGACAAGAATGCGGACAGCATTCTGGTTATGCAAAACAGCATTTTGAACACCTGAATTGTTCCGATTTTTGACCCCTTTTTAAATAGAAACCAATGCCCATTTGCCCTACAAGAACCCATTTTCGTTACCCACGAGGAGAAACACCTCCAAACACCATAGAATCACCATAAAGCAACATCAAAACTATATCCAAAGGAGATTTTCATGGACAAATTCTTAAAGGAAGAGTTTTGGTCATCTTAAACATACTTGGGGCCATAGAACTCGGATTGAAGCGAATCTTGAAGCAAATATTGGGGAGTTTTCAAGAGGAATCTCGGGGTAAGTGTTCCTAACTAAATTTTGAGGAATTACCTCGGTTTATCACTGTTTTTAGCAATTAATTGGTGATTTAAGTTGGGAAAATTGTAGAAAACCCTTAAGTTTAGATTTGAGGGTTGGAGGTCGATCCGATGTCGGAATTCGACAAATTTTGTATGGTTGAACTCGTGAGGAGATAAGGAACCCGTTGAGGTAAAAATTACTGAATTTAGAGAAGTGGGCCCGGGGCTCGGGTTTTGCTAATTTCGGGATTTCTTAGTAATTTTGATTGTTTTCGCTTGGGCTTTGTTCCCTTAACATATTGTGACGTATTTGTTCTGAATTTGGATAGATTCGACGCACGTGAAGGCCAATTCAAAGGTCAAAGGCGTCGCGGGCTAAGGATTTAGCCGGTTTGAGGTGAGTAATGCTTGTAAATAATGTCCTGAGGGTTTGAAACCCCGGATTTTCACATCGTAGTGCTATACTGTGTCGTTTGCTACCGGGGATTGTGACTTGGTCCATCCCGATTGATGATTTTACTACGTGATTGATTGAAACTCATTGACATCATCATATTTGGGCATCTCGACGGTTATGTGAACCCTTCAGGGGTATTATTTGGCATATTGCTGGTTATGTGAACCTTTCAGGGGTATTTGTTACTGAATTGATTCATTTCATAAACTCAGTTTTGAAAATTAAATGACTTGCATATGATATGCTGGATCGGGTGACACGCCGTCACGAGATATTGCGCTACTGAACCCCCCACAGTGAGCGCCGGGTACCCAGGGAACGGGTGGCACGCCGCCACGAGAATCATGTTGTTCATTGCATTTTTGTTGTGTTGGTGTTGTTTTCATTATTTCATGTTATTTGCTTAGAATATTTACATGTTTTACTGTCTCATCGTGAATTGCTCTAAGCCTTATGTGTTTCTTACTTTCAGTCATTATTTATATGTATTACTCACTGAGTTGGAAGTGCTCACATTACTCCCTGCACCACGTGTGCAGATTCTGGCGTTACCGGTTCCGCTCCGAGGTATTGACTACTACTGTCAGGGCAGTGATTCAGAGATTACGAGGTAGTTGTTGGCGTCCGCAGCCCCGTATCTCTTTATATTGTTATTTTCACTTTCTTCAAACAATTGTGCCAAGATATTGTATTAGAAATCTATTATTAGGATTTTCATTAGTTGCTCATGACTTTGTGACACCCCGGTTCGGGCTGTAGTCGGGATGGTTCCCTATGTTTTCCCGCAAATTACTGTTATTAAACCGTACTTATATTATTTTCGTATTGTTTAACTATTTGCATGAAGTTTAGTTTGAAATTGCTGGCCTTGTCTTCATGAGAGGCGCCATCACGATCATGGTTGGGATTTTGGGTCGTGACATGCATGTATGACGTTATTGTCAAAATTTCAATATACTATTTGTATGCTATTACATAAGGTATTTGTGTGACGACCCGGCTAGTCGTCTCGTGAGTTTCCGCTTTGTTTCCCCCATTTCTGCTTCATTACTCTTCGTTATCCGTGTTTTATGTGATCGAGTTGAGTAGTTTGCGTTCGGAATGGGTTTGGTAAGAAATGAGACACTTAGTCTCTTTTAAAAAGATTTAAGTTGGAAAAGTCAACCGGATATTGACTTATGAGTTAGAGGGCTCGGATGTGAGTTTCGATGGTTCGGTTAGCTTCGGGAGGTGATTTATGACTTAGGAGTGTGATCGGAATTGGTTTGGGAGGTCCAGTGTAGAATTAGGCTTGAATTGGTGGAGTTAGTATTTTGGCGATTTCCGGTTGTTAGGTGAGATTTTGATCCGACGGTCGAAATGGAATTCCGAGAGTTGCTATAGCTTCGTATGGTGATTTCGGACTTAGGCGTATGTCCGGATTTGAAATTGGAAGTCCGTAGGACAATTCAACGCATTTTGGCGAATGTTGGAAAATAGAAGATTTTTGGAAAAGTTTGACCGAGGAGTTAACTTTTTGATATCGGGGTCGAAATCCAGTTCTGAAAATCTTCATAGGTCCGTTATGTCATTTATGACTTGTGTGCAAAATTTGAGGTCAATCAGACTCGATTTGATAGGTTTCGGCATCGAATGTAGAAGTTGGAATTTGTTAGTTTCATTAGACTTGAATTGGGGCATGATTAGTGTATTTAGCGTTGTTTGATGTGATTTAAGACCTCGACTAAGTCCATAATATGTTTTAGGACTTGTTGGTATATCCGAACTGGGTCCCGAATGGCTCGGGTGAGTTTTGGGTGGTTAAACGGACTATTTCATCGTTGGAAAGGAAATCTGCATAAATGTCAGAAATGCTACCAAAATGCGGACAGCATGTTGATTATGCTACGTCGAAATGCTATAGCAAAGTGTAACAGATTTCAATGTCAGAAATGCTACCAAAATGCGGACAACATGTTGATTATGCTACGCGATGCTGTCCAAAATGCGGACAGCATGTTCATTATGCTACGTGAAATGCTATAGCATTTTCAACACCTAGAAATTTTATTTTGTTCCGATTTTTGACCCCTTTATAAATAGAAATTAATGCCCATTTGCCATGCAAAACCCATTTTCGTTATCCACAAAGAGAAACACCTCCAAACACCATAAAATCACAACAAATCAACCTCAAAACTATATCCAAAAGAGATTTTCTTGAACAAATTCTTAAAGAAGGGGGTGTTGACCATCTTGAACATAATTGGAGCTAGGGAACTCGGATTGAAGCTAAATCTTGAAGGATTTTTGGAAGATTTTCGAGAGAAACATTGGGGGTAAGTGTTCTTAACTCAATCTTGGTCAAATTACCCAAACCTATTGCCATTCTAGTATGTAATTGGTGATATAAGTTGGAGAAAATTATGGAAAACCCTTGAGTTTAGATTTTAAGACTTGGAGGTCGAACCGATGTCGGAATTCGATAAATCTTGTATGGTTGAACTCATGGGAAGGTAAGGAACCCGTTGAGGTGAAAAATTACTGAATTTCGAGAAGTGGGCCCGGGGCTCGGGTTTTGCTAATATTGGGATTTCTTAGTATTATTTGATTGTTTTCGCGTGGGCTTTGTTCCCTCAACATATTGTGACGTAATTGTTCTGAATTTGGATAGATTCGACGCACGTGGAGGCCAATTCGAAGGGCAAAGGCGTCGTGGGCTAGAAATTTAGCCGGTTCGAGGTGAGTAGTGATTGTAAATGATGTTCTGAGGGTTTGAAACCCCGGATATTGCACATCGTAGTGCTATATTAAAGTGAGGCACACGCTCAATGATTAGCGTGGGGTCGTTTACCACTGGGGATTGTGACATGGTCCATCCCGATTGATGATTTTACTACGCAATTGATTGAAACTTACTTGTTACCATCTTAGTTGGGGTTGATTGCCATATTTGGGCTTCGTGCCAATTGTTTGAACCCTCCGGGGATTTTTATCACTATTTCCTCACTATTTGTACTTATTACTTGAACTCAGTCATGTTGTTTTCACTGTTTTACAACTTAGCCACTTTTTACTCAGTTTTGAGATTTACACAATATTTTAAATGATGTTTTGAGCTGAGAGCTACTGTTTTACTATGCCCGAGGGGCTTGTGATGATTTTTTGACTGAGTGAGGCCGAGGGCCAGATGTGAGGTTTTACTGAGTGATATGAGGCCGAGGGCCTGAGATACTTTATGTGCCACGAGGTGGCTTGTGATTGATATGAGGCCGAGGGCCTGAGATACTCTATGTGCCACGAGGTGGCTTGATATAGCGCTTGGGCCGTAAGGGGCCCCTCCCGGAGTCTGTACACCCCCAGTGAGCGCAGGATATCCAGAGATATTACAGTTGGTAACAATGACAACTGTAGGTTACAGTTGGTAACAATGACAACTGGTAACCAGAGATATTACAGTTGGTAGCAATGACAACTGTAGGTTACAGTTGGTACCAATGACAACTGGTAACCAGAGCTGTGAGATTGATATTGAGCCCAGGGATATTACAGTTGGTAACAATGACAACTGTAGGATACAGTTGGTAACAATGACAACTGGTAACCAGAGCTGGGGAGATTTTATTGTTTTAAATGATACTGAGCCCAGGGATGTTACAGTTGGTAACAGTGGCAACTGGTAACCAGAGCTGGGAAGATTTTTAAATGATTTCTTATTGATTTACTGTTTTCAAATAATGGTTTACTGCTTCATTATGCATTGCCTTGTGCTTTACGTGTTTCCTTACTTTCAGTCATTATTTATATGTACTACTCACTAAGTTGGAAGTACTCACATTACTCCCTGCACCATTTGTGCAGATTCAGGCGTTATTGATTCCGCTCCGAGGCATTGACTACGACTGTCAGAGCGGTGATTCAGAGACTACGAGGTAGTTGTTGGCGTCCGCAGCCCCGTATCTCTTTTATCTTGTTGTTCCCACTTTCTCCAACTAATTGTGCCAGAGATATTGTAATAGAAATTTTGTTATTAGGATTTCATTAGTTGCTCATGACGTTGTGACACCCCGGTTTGGGCTGTTGTTGGGATGGTTCACTATGTTTTTCCGCAAATGACTGCTATCAAACTATGTTGTGTTGTTCTCTTGTTAAATTAACTCCTTAAAATGAGTTATGGTTCAAATTGGCTGGCCTTGTCTTCACGAGAGGTGCCATCACGATCGGGTTTGGGATTTGGGTCGTGACAATTTGGTATAAGTTTTTCAATAGCATGATGGGCATATTTTTCTTCATAATCAGCATGTATGCAATGGGAAATCAATTTTAACTTAGTCTATTATATATACGGTGACACTAACATATGTAAGAAATAATAAACCTGACAACAAATATGTATGGTAGAGGGCCATTTGGTATTAAAGTATTTAAGTATTTTTCTTGGTAGTAAATGTTGATATCATCTTCTAAAATAATTATAAAATATTTTATTTTTACCGCAAAACTTTACAATCAACCTTTTATTTAGTTGATCAATATATTCATTTCTGCTAGCTAAGATTGCTTTTTAATTTCTATCATGCAATTTGCACAAATTGCATTTTAATGTAATGATGAAAATATTTCCCTAATTAAATGCATTATTATTGCCATTTGGGCGGTAACCAAGTGTTCTGGAAGAACCAAATCATCTTTTATATCCGACATGAAGCAATAAATCACTGAATATTGGATCTATTCTTACTTCATATTTCGTTTCAGTTGAAGAGACAATAAGTACAATTTTGGCAAGCTAGCTTTTACAGTCTCTGCTTCGTCGATTTTGGAACTACTGGTAGTACTTGACAGAAATTACCTTCCAGACCATGAATTTTCCACCAAGCTGTTCATTGATATCCAATTTATCTCGTGAACTCCGAGCAATTGTTTCGATCGTTTGACACTTCTCCATGAGCGCTGCATCTCATATTATTATTTTTTTCTTACAAATTTAGCATTATTACTCTGCTTTGATATATTTGTGATGGTTATTTCAGTTATTTAAAGAGGTATATCAAATCTAAAGTGAGTGGTCTCATAATAAAATCGTTGCTGGTACACCACTTATTATTATTGCTGACAGTATCATGTCTCTTGAGCTGACATTTGCAAGTAATTGACACAGAATATATTTCGATTTCATCGAAGGCATCTACAAAGGATAATCCTACTATACCAAAGTCGACTCTTTATAATATAGTCTTGAAAGCTTGTTCTTGTTCAGGATTTAGTTTTGATTGTACTTCTTCAGACACTTGTATGGCCTTTTAATTCTTAATACTATACTAACCTTTTTTTACTTTGTGTTCTAATATTTTTAATCTTTAACGCTCTTTTTCTTGAATAAATCTATGTGCCCTAAGATTTCTTTTAACTTAATTATCTGGTCTTAACATAAAAAATAATTTATTTTATGTTGATTCAAATTCTTAATATTAGTTCGTCTTTTGTTTTGAATATTTAATCTTAATTATAATTTATCCTCACATAAATTTTATTTTCAAAGAGTAAAAAGATCGATCTAACATTCCACTTTTAGATCTCTATATATACAGAATCATTAGTAGTATTGATTCTTATCATCCATTTTTCTTTCTCTTTCTCCACATTTATATTCTTAAATATATTCTTAGTTGTTGTTTAATAATATGGTATATTTTCTAATATTACACAAAATTGTTAAAACAATATTATTTGAGTAGGAAAATATTATCATGGGATTTTTTCTCTATTTACACACTTTTTGCAGTCTATTTAACAGTACTTTTATTGTTTCTTGGTACTGGACATTATGGAGTGGTAATGTATTTCCAACACGGAGGATTCTTATGAACTTTATTTTATTAAACCTTCTTGTATATTGTTAATAAGAATTTAATAGACAAAAATTTATTAATTTTAAAATCTTATATATTAAAAAAACTAACATAGAAGATATTGTCGTCCAAAAAAATAAGTTATTACAGTAATGTCATTTTCCTATGAGTTCTTCTGTTTAATATTTTAGGGTTATTTTGGTCTGTCAATATATTATTCGTGCAATAATATATAGGCCCTCCTTTTCTAAAAATTAGTAACAAAATTTTTTGAGAAGTATATCCCAAAAGTAATAGGATTACATGATTAAAAATATGTGTCTATCCCGAAAGTAATTATACTAAAAGAAAACGTAACGTGTTCCTAAAGGTATTAGGTTTACATTACATGTAATATTACATGTCTATGCCCGAAATTAATTATATTAATAGTATTCCTAAAGGTAATCATGTAAGATTCTTAACATGTAATATTATATCCTAAAACTAATAGGATTACAAGGCTAATATCTAGATTCCAATTATGTCCTTTTATTATGAGTTATATGCTTAATATTATAAGATTATTTTTGTAAAACGACATTGCATTCATGCTTTTATAATAATATAGCTATAGATATAGATAGATAAATATAGTAATATTTAGGCATTAGTTTATAGATGCACATTATGTTTTTTGCGTTCATACATCACACCATTGCTCTTGCATTAGCTCTTGTTTAGGTAGCAATAAAACTATACCTTTGCGTCTAGTTTAATTATTTTGCTAAGTGTTATTGCTTCTTGAACGTGCTTTAGATGATTGGGTGATGCCTTCATGTATTTAACGCAATCTGTTATTTGTGTTTTCATCGACGAACAAGAATCTGTTGTTGATTTAAGTATACAAGTAGGCAATCTTTTTGCTTTTTATTTCATTATGTCAATAAATCGTTCTCGTCTGTGATTTTGTCTGTTATAATTAGAGATCGTTTTATTAAAACCTCTAGATTGTCATGTTCATATATTATTAGTACTATAACTTACCATGCAATTCCTATATTTTTTACTTTATAATGTATTTTCATGTATTAATTGACTTTCTGCTTCTGCTCTCCTTGGTTTTGTCTCAAGAACGCCTTTATGCATCACTCGAAGTTCTAAAATTTATTTGCTTAATTATGCGTGGTTTCTCATCTATATCTATTTTGTTTCTATATTATTTTTTATTTATAAAAGCATGAAATTTAATTAGATACAAATATTGATCGAGTTTTTTATCCTTAGTAAGTGTACTATGTGTTGGATAACATGAACTACAACTAATTTTAAAAAACTTCTTACTTTTTGGTATTTATTATTTGACATTTTTAGTTAATAGAACTTAGAAGTCCATTATAAGTACGTATAATACTTTGACTTTTCTAGAACTTTCTTTTACCTTAATAGACAAACTAACTCCGCCTCCCAAATAGTTTTTGAAATGATCTTCGCGAGTTACATCGGCACTCTATTAAAAGGGAAAACGTGTATAATCAATATTCCAGATTAGAAATTAAACACTATACAAAATGATATTAATTAGAACTGTCGTTAACCTGAATTCTCCATGATACTTATACAATTTAATCCCCTACTAAAGAGTGCCACTTCATGCAATTAAATTTATTTCTCCTTCGATTAATTTTTTATCAACTTGTCTTTCAGGTTAGATTGGCAAACAATAACATATTGCTTTGATGAGTATGAAACTCATCCTAATATTGTGGTAAGTACTTATGGCTTTCCAACCCTTAATCAAGCTTTCAATCAAGTTTAACTATTTATGAAGCTTAAGTAATCTTTTCCACATAGTGTTGATGGATTATTATACGCAGCGGAAGCAATCCCAATGTCACGATCCTGAACCCGAACCCGGTCGTGATGGCGCCTCTCGTGAAGACAAGGCCAGTCAATTCAAACACAATCTCATTTTTACGCAAATAAATTAACAGGAAGACAATGCAGGCATAGTTTAATAGCATACATTCGTGGAATTTTAGCTAACCATCCCGACAACAGCCCAAACCGGGGTGTCACAATGTCATGAGCCACTAATGAATCCTAATAACAAGATTACTAATTACAATATCTGGCACAATTTTTGAAGAACATGGAAACAGCAAGATAATAGAGATGCGGGGCTGCGGACGCCAACAGCTACCTCGTAGTCTCCATATCACCGCCTGGACAGGAGCAATCAACACTCCAGAGCGGAACCAACAACACCTGAATCTGCACACATGGTGCATGGAGTAATGTGAGTACTTCCAACTCAGTGAGTAATAATCATAAATAATGACGGAAAGCAGAAAACACACAAAGCACAAGGCAGTCCATATTGAAGCAATAAAACATCATTAAAATAGTAAGTCGGTGAGAATCAAGTAGAAACTCCATTCAACAGGTGAAACATGTAAGTCTATCAATTAATAACGTGAAGTAAAAGAAAACATTTAAAACCGCCCCTCGGGCTCAGTATCTTTTAAAAATACGCCCCTCGGGCAATATCATAAAAACAGTATCAGCCCCTCGGGCATATCACATGGAATAATATCCGCCCCTCGGGCTATATTTTCCGTATCACAATGGGTATCCNAGGAATATAATCAGTCACGCCACGCCACTCGATCCGCGGCACACCCGGCATAGCCAAAGTAACTGTCTAAGCATGACAGTCTAAAATAGCACGACATGGAGATAGCCAATCCATGCCCAAAATGACATCAAAATCTACCATGCTTAGTAGTAATAGGTCCACTCGGGTCTCCAGACCCCCAATAGTTACTACACACGACCGGTACACACGGTCTACAATAATAGTGTCACCCACCGGGGTAGACACATGGATAGGTAAAGCAAGAAACTCCCTGGGCGTACTCAAATAATGAGCAAAATATGAGGACACATATGAATAAGTGGAACCGGGATCAAATAATACAGAGGCATCTTTGTGGCAGACTGAAATAATACTTGTAATAACGGCATCTGAAGCACTGGCATCTGTCCTGCCTGGAATAGCATAGAATCGAGCCTGGTCACCGCCTGCTCGACCTCCCCCTCTGGGGCGACCTCTGGCTGCCTGACCTCCACCCATAGCTAGCTGGGCTGGTGGTAAGGTTACTGGAGCAGAAGTTGAGGGCTGACCCCTTTGTTGGGACAATCTAGCACCAAAGTAAGGACACTGCCTCCGCACGTGGCCCATCTCGCCACACTCATAACAGCTCCCTGGTGCTCTAGCAAATGCACTCGGCATAGAAGGACCCTGGACCGATGGAGTATGAGCTGGAAGGGTGCTGAGTGATGACTGGCCTTGCTGCAACCCCTGATAACCACGACATGCAGATGCCCCACGATACTCTGGACGGGCTAACTGAGCAGGCCTGAAGGAACGACCTCTACCCTGCTGAAACTAGCCTCTGGAAGGAGCACCACCGTAACTGCCTGATCCTCGAGGCCTCTTAGCCTCCCTCTCCTCTCGCTCCTGACGGTGAACCGTCTCAATCTCGCGAGCTATATTGATCACCTCCTCGAAGGTAGCACCCAGTACTCTCTCCCTGGTCATGAGGATACGGAGATGATAATTAAGGCCATCCACAAACCTCTTGATCCATTCACGATCAGTCGGAACCATCCAAACAGCATGACGAGCCAATTCAGAAAATCTTGACTCATATTGCGACACAGTCATATCCCCCTGCCGCAGCCATTCGAACTGTCTACGCAGCTCTTCTCTGCAGGACTGCGGCACATACTTCTCCAAGAAAAGAGCGGAGAACTGCTGCCAAGTAAGGGGAGTTGAATCCACCGGTCTACGCCTCTCATACGCCTCCCACCAATTAAAGGCAGCTCCCGTAAACTGAAATGTGGTAAATGCCACACTGCTAGACTCAAGAATCCCGGCTGTCCGGAGCTTTTGTTGACACTTGTCAAGAAAACCTTGGGCATTCTCGCCCTCAGCACCACTGGATGACGGAGGCTGGAGTCTGCCAAACCTCTCAAGACGATGCTGCTCATCATTTGGCATAACTGGTACTATGAATTCCTGACCTGGTGCAACTGGCTGGGCTGGAGGTGCCCCCGGCATTTGAAGTCCCTGCGCTGCCTGCTCAGGTGTACGAGCAGCGAGGGTCTGATTGCCTCCCTCGGACTGTGAAGTAGCTGCTGTTGTGGTGGCTGAGACTGCCTGAGCCAGGCCAGTGCAAACAGATAATATCTGAGCCAAGGCCTCCTAAAGACCTGGGATCACAATTGGCACAGCTGGTGCCTATTCCTGAGCTGGGGCAGCTGGTGGGTCAACAGATGCTGCCCTCGCTGCTGTGACTCTTCCACGACCACGACCGCGTCCTCGGCCTCTGGTGGCCTCAGTGGGTGGCACTGGTGGTTGTCCACCTCGTCCGGTAGTTCGCAGCCTCACCATCTATGAGAGAATAGGATAGCAGAAGTTTAGTGCTCGGATCAACAAGTTCGCACGACAAGAATTTCAAGCATATGAAGTTTTCCTAAAAAGGTTCCGCAGCCTCTCGAAGATAAGTACAGACGTCTCTGTACTGATCCGCGAGACTTTACTAAACCCGCTCATGACTCGTGAGACCTATGTAACCTAGGCTCTGATACCAACTTGTCACGACCCTAACCCCGAATCCGGTTGTGATGGCGCCTCTCGTGAAGACAAGTCTAGCCAATTCAAAAAAAACTCAATTTAAGCAGTTAATTTAACAAGGAGATAGTACTAGAAAAATTTAATAACAGTAAATTGCGGAAATATAGCTAACCATCCCAACAACAGTCCAAACCGGAGTGTCACAAAATCATGAGCATCTATGGATCCTACTACCAGTCTAACATATATATAACATTTGGTACAATTGTCTGAAGAGTGTGGAAACAACAAGATAATAGAGATACGGGGCTGCGGACGCCAGCAGCTACCTCGTAGTCTCTGAATCACCGCTCTGACAGTCGTAGTCAATGCCTCGGAGGGGAATCAATAACGCCTGAATCTGCACACATGGTGCACGGAGTAATGTGAGTACTTCCAACTCAGTGAGTAATAATCATAAATAATGACGGAAAGCAGAAAACACACAAAGCACAAGGCAGTCCATATTGAAGCAATAAAACATCATTAAAATAGTAAGTCGGTGAGAATCAAGTAGAAACTCCATTCAACAGGTGAAACATGTAAGTCTATCAATTAATAACGTGAAGTAAAAGAAAACATTTAAAACCGCCCCTCGGGCTCAGTATCTTTTAAAAATACGCCCCTCGGGCAATATCATAAAAACAGTATCAGCCCCTCGGGCATATCACATGGAATAATATCCGCCCCTCGGGCTATATTTTCCGTATCACAATGGGTATCCGCGCTCACTGGGGGTGTACAGACTCCGAGACGGGCCCCTTACGGCCCAAACGCAATATCATATCTCGTGGCGGCGTGCCACCCGCTCCCCTTTACATCATGTCTTGTGATAGGCGTACCACCCGCTCCCATTTACATCATATCTTGTGGTAGGCGTACCACCCGCTCCCATTTACATCATATCTCATGGTAGGCGTACCACCCGCTCCTATTTACATCATTTAAAATGTCATTTAAATCTCAAAACCGAGTAAAAGTGGCTGAGTTGTAAAACAGTGGAAAACAACATGACTGAGTTCAAGTAATGAATCAAAACAGTAAGGAAACAGTGATAAATTTCCCGAAGGGTTCAAATAACCGGCACGAAGCCTAAATATGGCAATCAGCCCAAATCATGATGATATCAAATAAGTCTTAATCAAATATGTAGTAAAAATCATCAATCGGGACGGACCAAGTCACAATCCCCAGTAGTAAATGACCCTACGCTCATCATCGAGCGTGTGCCTCACCTCAATATAGCACTACAATGTGCAATCCGGGGTTTCAAACCCTCAGAACATCATTTACAACCAATACTCACCTCGAACCGGCTAAATCCTTAGCACGCGACGCCTTTGCCCTTCGAATTGGCCTCTGCGTGCGTCGAATCTATCCAAAATTAGAACTAATATGTCACAATATGTTGAGGTAACAAAGCTCACGCGAAAACAATCAATAAATACTAAGAAATCCCGAAATTAGCAAAACTCGAGCCCCGGGCCCACTTCTCGAAATTGAGAAATTTTCACCTCAACGTGTTCCTTATCTCCTCGCGAGATCAACCATACAAAATTTATCGAATTCCGACATCGGTTCGACCTCCAAGTCTTAAAATCTAAGTTTAAGGGTTTTCCACAAATTTTCCAACTTAAATCACCAATTACATGCTAGAATAGCAATAGATTTGGGTAATTTGACCAAGATTGAGTTAGGAACACTTACCCCGATGTTTCCCTTGAAATCTCCCAAAAATCCCTTCAAAATTAGTTGCAATCCGAGCTCTATGGCTCCAATTATGTTTAAGATGGCCAAAGTCCCCTCTTTCAAGAATTTGCCCCAGAAGGTCTCCTTTGGATATGTTCTCAAGGCTGATTTTGCTGTGATTTAGGGTGTTTTGGAGGTGTTTCTCTTAGTTGGTAATGAAAATGGATTTTGCATGGCAAATGGGCACTGGGTTCTATTTTTAAAGGGTCAAAAATCGAGACAAAAACGGCCCTGTCAGGCTTAAAAATGCGATCGCATATCTGTCGCATAACAGATATGCGGTCAGCATATTTGACGCGACCATCACAAAGGTAGACCTAGCCTTCACCGCAATTCATCACGAAGCATGGTTTGCGGTCCGCATGTCAAAAATGCGACCGCATTTTTTACCGCATTTTCGACATTGATTTTTGTCCAGAAATCTGCCTCGGTCTGCGATCTCAGTGTGCAAAATATGCGGTCCACATGTTAGAAATGCGACCGCATTTCTAACCCGGATCTTGCCCAGAAATCTATTTGAGTTTGCTATCTCATTGTGAGATATGCGATCCGCATTTGAGAAATGCGACCGCATTCTCGACTCTAGTTTTGCTGCAAATTTTCCTTCCAACGATGAAATAGTCCGTTTAACCACCCAAAACTCACCCGAGGCCACTGGAACCTCAACTAAACGTGCCAACATATCCCATAGCATCATTCGAACTTGTTCCAACCTTCGGAACGCTCAGAACAACCTATCAACACCAATTTCGCGTCGGATTCAAGCCTAAGGATTTTAAAATCTTCTAAGTCGCTCTTTTGATCTAAACCCAACAAAACCTGTCCGAATGACCTGAAACTTTGCACACACATCCCAAATGACATATCGAAGCTATAGCAACTTTCGAAATTCCATTCCGACCCTCGGATCAAAATCTCGTCTATCAACCGGAAATCGCCAAAATTCTAACTTCACCAATTCAAGCCTAATTCTACACCGGACCTCCAAAACCAATTCTGATCACACTCCTAAGTTGTAAATCACCTCCCAAAACTAACTGAACCATCGCAACTCACACCCGAGCCCTCTAACTCATAAGTCAACATTCGGTTGACTTTTCCAACTTAAACCTTCTTAAAAGAGACCAAGTATCTCATTTCTTACCAAATCTACTTCGAACGCAAACTATTCAACGTGATTGCATAAAACACGGATAACGAAGCATAATAAAGTAGAAATGGGGAAAACGGAGCGGTAACTCATGAGACGACTAGCCGGGTTGTCACATTCTCCCCCACTTAAACAAACGTTCGTCCTCGAACGAGTCAAGAAACATACCTGAAGCCTCAAATAGGTGAGGATATCTGCTCCGCATCTCTCGCTCGGTTTCCCAGGTAGCCTCCTCCACGAACCGACCTCTCCACTGAACTTTCACTGAAGCTATCTCCTTGGACCTCAACTTCCGAACCTGACGATCCAAAATCGCCACTGGCTCCACCTCATAGGTTAAATTATCATCCAACTAAATCGTGCTGAAGTCCAAAATGTGAGACGGGTCCCCAATATACTTCCGGAGCATAGAAACATGAAATACTGGGTGTACACTCGACAGATTGGGTGGCAAAGCAAGCTCATAAGCCACCTCCC
>MCJB01032722.1:32653-81293 GCA_002018475.1 Nicotiana obtusifolia | reverse complement strand
TCATAACACCTTTCATGGGCAAAACTTTCAGCAAGACCTTCTCGCCAACCATCTAGGACACATCTCGAACCTTCCTATCGGCATAACTCTTTTGCCTCGACTGCGCTGTACGGAGCCTCTCCTGGATTACTTTCACCTTCTCTAGAGCCTCCTGAACCAAGCCAGTCCCCAATAGCCTAGCCTCGCCGGGCTCGAACCAACCAACTGGAGATCTACACCGCCTCCCATACAGAGCCTCATACAGAGCCATCTGAATACTTGACTGGTAGCTGTTGTTATAAGCAAACTCTGCAAGCGGTAGAAACTCATCCCATGAACCTCTGAAATCAATAGCACATGCACGTAACATGTCCTCCAGTATCTGAATGGTACGTTCGGACTGCCCATTAGTCTGAGGATGAAATGTTGTGCTCAATTCCACCTGAGTACCCAACTCCCTCTGCACGGCTTTCCAGAACTACGAACTGAACTGAGTACCTCTATCTAAAATGATAGAAACTGGAACACCATGCAGCCGAACAATCTCTCAGATATAAATCCTTACCAACCGTTCTGAAGAATAGGTAGTACACACCGGGATGAAGTGCGCGGACTTGGTCAGCCGATCCACAATCACCCAAATAGCATCGAACTTCTTCAAAGTTCGTGGGAGTCCAACAACGAAGTCCATAGTGATCCGCTCCCATTTCCACTCAGGAATAGCCATCTGCTGAAGCAGGCCACTCGGTCTCTGATGCTCATACTTTACCTGCTGACAGTTGAGACACCGAGCTACAAATCCCACAATATCCTTCTTCATCCTTCTCCACCAATAATGTTGTTTCAAGTCCTGATACATCTTTGCGGCACCCGGATGAATGGAATGCCACGAGCTATGGGCCTCCTCCAGAATCAACTCCCGAAGCCCATCCACATTGGGCACGCAAATTCGGCCCTGCATTCGCAACACTCCATCATCGTCGATTGTCACATCTCTAGCATCATTATGATGAACTCTGTCCCTGAGGACAAGGAAATGTGGATCGTCATATTAGCGCCCTTTGATGCGATCGTATAAGGAAGACCGAGAAACCACACGGGCCAACACCCGACTAGGTTCCGAAATATCTAGCCTCACGAACCGATTGGCCAAGGCCTGAACATCAACTGCAAGGGGTCTCTCTCCAACTGGAATATATGCCAAACTCCCCATACTCACTGCCTTTCGGCTCAAAGCATCGGTCACCACATTGGCTTTTTCTGGATGGTACAATATGGTGATATCGTAATCCTTGAGTAACTCTAACCATCTCCGCTGCCTCAAATTAAGGTCCTTTTGCTTGAACAGATGCTGAAGGCTGCGATGATCAGTAAACACCTCACATGACATGCCATACAAGTAATGCCTCCAAATCTTCAGTGCATGGACTATGGCAGCCAACTCCAAATCATGCACGGGGCAGTTCTTCTCATGGGGCTTCAACTGACGAGAAGCATAAGCAATAACTCTACCCTCTTGCATTAGTACACAACCAATCCCAACTCTCGAAGCATCACAATACACAGTATATGAACCTGAAGCTGATGGCAAAACCAATACCGAAGTTGTGGTCAAGGCTGTCTTGAGCTTTTGAAAGCTCTCCTCGCACTCGTCCGACCATTCAAATGGAGCACCTTTCTGAGTCAATTTGGTCATGGGCGATGCAATGGATGAGAATCCCTGAACAAACCGGCGGTAATAGCCTGCCAACCTAAGAAAACTACGAATCTCTGTGACCGAGGACGGTCTAGGCCAAATTTGAACCGCCTCTATCTTCTTTGGATCAACCTGTATGCCCTCGCTGGACACTACGTGCCCCAAGAAAGCCATTGAACTGAGCCAAAACTCACACTTAGAGAATTTTGCATAGACCTTTTCCTCCCTCAATCTCCGCAATACAACTCGCAAATGCTCTGCGTGCTCTTCCTGACTACGTGAGTACACCAGAATATCATCAATGAATACCACAACGAACGAATCTAGATAAGGCCGAAATACATTGTTCATTAACTGCATGAACGCTGCTGGGGCATTGGTTAGCCCGAAAGACATAACAAGAAACTCATAGTGACCATATCTAGTCCGGAAAGCAGTCTTAAGAATATCTGCATCCCTGATCTTTAACTGGTGATATCCTGAACGGAGATCAATCTTGGAGAACACTCGCGCTCCCTGAAGCTGGCCAAATAAATCGTCAATGCGAGGCAAAGGATACTTGTTCTTGATTGTTACCTTGTTCAATTGCCTATAATCGATGCACATTCTCATCGTGCCATCCTTCTTCTTCACAAACAGCACCGGTGCACCCCAAGGTGACACGCTAGGCCGAATGAACCCCTTATCTAGGAGTTCCTGAAGTTGCTCTTTCAATTCTTTCAACTCTGCTGGTGCCATACGATACGGTGGAATGGAAATGGGCTGAGTGCCCGGCACCAGGTCAATACCGAAATTAATATCCCTGTCCGATGGCATGCCCAGCAGGTCTGCAGGAAATACATCGGGAAAATCCCTCACAATTGGAACAAAATCAATGCTTGGAGTATCAGCTCCAACATCCCTCACAAACGCTAGGTATGAAAGGCAACCCTTCCCAACCATACGCTGGGCCTTTAAGAACGATATCACCCTACTGGGAACATAATCAGTCATACCACGCCACTCGATCCGCGGTACACCCGGCATAGCCAGAGTAATTGTCTTAGCATGACAGTCTAAAATAGCACGACACGGAGATAACCAATCCATGCCCAAAATGATATCAAAATCTACCATGCTTGATAGCAATAGGTCTACTCGGGTCTCCAGACCCCCAATAGTTACTACACACGACCGGTACACACGGTCTACAACAATAGTATCGCCCACCGAGGTAGACACATGAACAGGTAAAGCAAGAAACTCCAGGGGCATCCCCAAATAATGAGCAAAATATGAGGACACATATGAATAGGTGGAACCGGGATCAAATAATACAGAGGCATCTTTGTGGCAGACTGAAACAATACCTGTAATAACGGCATCTGAAGCACTGGCATCTGTCCTGCCTGGAATAGCATAGAATCGAGCCTGGCCACCGCCGGCTCGACCTCCCCCTCTGGGGCGACCCCTGGCTGCCTGACCTCCACCCCTAGCTAGCTGGGCAGGTGGTAAAGTAACTGGAGCAGAAGTCGAGGGTTGACCCCTCTGTTGGGACGATCTAGCACCACGATGAGGACAATGCTTCCACATGTGGCCCATCTCGCCACATTCATAGCAGTTCCCTGGTGCTCTAGTAGATGCACTCGGCATAGAAGGACCTTGGGCCGATGGAGTACGAGCTGGAAGGGCGCTGAGTGATCACTGGCCTTGTTGCAACCCATGATAACCACGACCTGCAGATTCCCCACGATACTCGGGACGGGCTGATTGAGCAGGCCTGAAGGAACGACCTCTACCGTGCTGAAACTGGCCTCTCGAAGGAGCACCACTGTAACTGCCTAATCCTCGAAGCCTCTTAGCCTCCCTCTCCTCTCGCTCCTGACGGCGAACCGTCTCAATCTCGCGAGCTATATCAACCACCTCCTCGAAGGTAACACCCAATACTCGCTCCCTGGTCATAAGAATACGGAGGTGATAGCTAAGGCCATCCACAAACCTCCTGATCCTTTCACGATCAGTCGGAACCATCCAGACAGCATGACGAGCCAACTCAGAAAATCTCGACTCATATTGCGACACAGTCATATCCCCCTGTCGCAGCCATTCGAACTGTCTACGCAGCTCCTCTCTGCGGGACTGCGGCACATACTTCTCCAAGAAAAGAGCGGAGAACTGCTGCCAAGTACGGGGTGCTACATCAACCGATCTACGCCTCTCATACGCCTCCCACGAATTAAACGCAGCTCCTGTAAACTGAAACGAGGTAAATGCCACACCACTAGACTCAAGAATCCCGGCTGTCCAGAGCATCCGCTGACACTTGTCAAGAAAACCCTGGGCATCCTCGCCCTCAGCACCACTGAATGACGGAGGCTGGAGTCTGCCAAACCTCTCAAGACGACGCTGCTCATCATCTGGCATAACTGGTACTATGAATTCCTGAGCTGGTGCAACCGGCTGGGCTGGAGGTGCCCCCGGCATCTCAAGTCCCTGCACTACCTACTCAGGTGTACGGGCAACAGGGGTCTGATTGCCTCCCCCGGCCTGTGAAGTAGTTGCGACTGTGGTGACTGAAACCGCCTGAGCCAGGCCAGTGCAAACTGATAAGATCTGAGCCAAGGTTTCCTGAAGACCTGGAATCACGATAGGCATAGCCGGTGCCTGAGCCGGTGTTACTGGAGCCTGATCCTGAGCTGGGGCAGCTGGTGGATCAACAGGTACTGCGCTAGCTGCTCTGCCTCTGCCACGACCGCGTCCACGGCCTCTGGTGGCCTCAGTGGGTGGCACCGGTGGTCGTTCTCCTCGTCCGATATCTCGCGTCCTCACCATCTGTGAGAGAATAGAATAACAAAAATTTTAGTGCTCGGATCAACAAGTTCACAGGACAAGGATTTCAAGAATATGGAGTTTTTCGAAAAAGGTTCCGCAGCCTCTCGAAGATAAGTACAGACGTCTCCGTACCGATCCCCGAGACTCTACTAAACCCGCTCATGACTCGTGAGACCTATGTAACCTAGGCTCTGATACCAAGCTGTCACGACCCTGACCCCGAACCCGGTCGTGATGGCGCCTCTCGTGAAGACAAGGACAGCCAATTCAAACACAATCTCATTTTTACGCAAATAAATTAACAAGAAGACAATGCAGGCATAGTTTAATAGCATACATTCGTGGAATTTTAGCTAACCATCCGGACAACAGCCCAAACTGGGGTGTCACAATGTCATGAGCCACTAATGAATCCTAATAACAAGATTACTAATTACAATATCTGGCACAATTTTTGAAGAACATGGAAACAGCAAGATAATAGAGATGTGGGGCTGCGGACGCCAACAGCTACCTCGTAGTCTCCGGATCACCACCTGGACAGGAGCAATCAATACTCCGGAGCGGAACCAACAACGTCTGAATCTGCACACATGGTGCATGGAGTAATGTGAGTACTTCCAACTCAGTGAGTAATAATCATAAATAATGACGGAAAGCAGAAAACACACAAAGCACAAGGCAGTCCATATTGAAGTAATAAAACATCATTAAAACAGTAAGTCGGTGAGAATCAAGTAGAAACTCCTTTCAACAGGTGAAACATGTAAGTCTTTCAAGTAATAACGTGAACTAAAAGAAAACATTTAAAACCGCCCCTCGCTCAGTATCTTTTAAAAACACGCCCCTCGGGCAATATCATAAAAACAGTATCAGCCCCTCGGGCATATCACATGGAACATCCGCCCCTCAGGCTATATTTTCCGTATCACAATGGGTACCCGCGCTCACTGAGGGTGTACAGACTCCGGGAGGGGCCCCTTACGGCCCAAGCGCAATATCATATCTCGTGACAGCGTGCCACCCGCTCCCATTTACATCATGTCTTGTGGTAGGCGTACCACCCGCTCCCATTTACATCATATCCGTGGTAGGCGTACCACCCGCTCCCATTTACATCATTTAAAATGTCATTTAAATCTCAAAACCGAGTAAAAGTGGCTGAGTTGTAAAACAGTGAAAAACAACATGACTGAGTTCAAGTAATGAATCAAAACAGTGAGGAAACAGTGATAAATACTCCCGAAGGGTTCAAATAACCGGCACAAAGCCCAAATATGGCAATCATCCCAAATCATGATGATATCAAATAAGTTTCAATCAAATATGTAGCAAAAATCATCAATCGGGACGGACCAAGTCACAATCCCCAGTAGTAAACGACCCTACGCTCATCATCGAGCGCTTGCCTCACCTCAATATAGCACTACGATGTGCAACCCGGGGTTTCAAACCCTCAGAACATCATTTACAACCACTACTCACCTCGAACCGGCTAAATCCTTAGCTCGCGACGCCTTTGTCCTTCGAATTGGCCTCCGTGTGCGTCGAATCTATCCAAAATTAGAACTAATATGTCACAATATGTTGAGGTAACAAAGCCCACGCGAAAACAATCAATAAATACTAAGAAATCTCGAAATTAGCAAAACCCGAGCCCCGAGTCCACTTCTCAAAATTCAGTAATTTTCACCTCAACATGTTCCTTATCTCCTCACGAGATCAACTACAAAATTTATCGAATTCCGACATCAGTTCGACCTCCAAGTCTTAAAATCTAAGCTTAAGGGTTTTTCACAAATTTTCCAACTCAAATCACCAATTACATACTAGAATAGCAATAGATTTGGGTAATTTGACCAAGATTGAGTTAGGAACACTTACCCCGATGTTTCCCTTGAAATCTCCCAAAAATCCCTTCAAGATTAGTTGCAATCCGAGCTCTATGGCTCCAATATCAAAATCACATGTAATCTAGACAACTAGTATAAACGGGATTTCATTTGGTTACCTCTTAAAGCATGAACAAAGCTTCTCTATCACGTGAGCCTTCAATTTCACAGCTACTCAATGAAATCTCAATCACCCGCACGATCACGATCTCCAAACGTTCCACGGTCTTCTACACTGTTACCCAAATAATATCCAAAAAAATAGCAATTTCGTGTGGGCGAAATTTCTAGGAAAAGAGGCTGAAATTTGGCCACCATCTCTCTCTCCTCTAGGTGGAAAACCTTATGTATTTAGCACAAGTTTTATTTAAAACCCTTTTCAAAAACCTGTTGGGTTTTCCTTTCCACCAGAAAGGATTCCTTTATATTCTATTATTTACGTACAGCAGGGAACATAGAATTTAATTAACAAGGCTTCCAAATATGGAATTAATTTCTAATTTTTGAAATTAATATCCACCATAATTAATTATGAATTATTCCACTAAAAAGTCGTAATTGCACTCCTAATTCAATTTCGAAATTCATCCATTAAATCTTATTTAACTCCCCATGTTAAGATTCAAATACTAATCAATTAAATTAAATTACTGACAATTTAATTTATTGATTATTTCCTTTAGACTTTCGCTTAACTTATTTCATGTGTCGGATACAAAATCAACGGGCCGGATTTACACATGAAAACTCATAAGCTTTCAAAAAGGTATATCATCAATCTCTAAACCGAGACATGATTTCCATCAACTAACTATTACTTCACCAATGTATATTATTGTTATCCAATTTACCAGGCATATTAACCCTCGAAAAGATCTCGCCTTTTAATAAATCAAAAAAATAATAACATACACAGCTAATAAAAATTATATCAAGATTAAGAGTATAAGTACATTTAATGGCTAGAGAGTTTATTTTATTAAGTCAGTATAAAATACTTATCTCTACTTGGTCCGTTCAGTACATACAAATGTACTAGCACAAGAAGTTGAAATTAATCCATTCCCATAATCAAGATAAATATTTAATCTTGTGTTACAATCATCCATGATGGTTTGTCCAATTTCATCACTAGATTGTGAACTCAAACTTTATACTTATAAGAACCGATGATTTAATCTTTCATGTAGAAGCTAAACTCTATACACTAAATCATCTACTATATAAGCAAAGGACACAGACTAATATATGATCTACTTAAACTTTATTAAAATTGAATATACAGACCCATTATATATCCCAACAATATCCCACTTAGACTTTTAACCATGACAATTGTTAGAATATATTATATCTAAACGCATGGTTAATAGTATATGCCACAACAATCTCCCACTTAGACTCATAACCATGCATCTATAACTTTCTCAGGCATTCTTATAAATGACTATTAAAAGTCTTTACCAAATAAGGTTTTATTAAAGAATCTTTCCAAGTTATTTCTGATGCAATATTTGTCCAGCAATGCTTTATCGTAACTATCTAGTTTGGTATTAAACTCTTCAAGGATCCTGTTACCGAAATTATCCCAAGAGTGTACACCGACCTATGATTTTTCTTAGTATTCTCCCAATATGATGAAGTACTATGGTATTGAAATATTAGCTACTTCTTACTATAGGTTCCCTGTTCAAACATCACTCCCACTCGACAAAGGCATATTCTGTCTATTAACGTTCTCTCACTACTGAAATGTAATGGGTTGTCAATTTCGACGTGTGGGTTTTGATGTTCTTGAACATCTAGTTATTTCTTTTCCTAGTTCCTGTAAAAATAGTTTACTTCTAGGAACATGATTTATTGAACAGTCCTCATCTAGAAAAATGCATTTTTTTAACAATTGCCTTATTTTCTTTAGGATAATAAAATAAACCTCTATTCGTTTTCTTGAATATTCAATAAACATGCACCTATCCATTCTTAGTTCCTACATACATATCTGCTTTCCCTTTCAGCATATGTGCTGGTCAATCCTATATCTGACATGCCACAGGCTGTGACGACCCGGCCAGTCGTCTCATGAGTTACCGCTCCGTTTCCCCTATTTCTGCTTCATTATGCTTCGTTATCCGTGTTTTATGTGATTGAGTTGAGTAGTTTGTGTTCGGAGTAGATTTGATAAGAAATGAGACACGTAGTCTCTTTTAAGAAGGTTTAAGTTGGAAAAGTCAACCGGATGTTAACTTATGAATTAGAGGGCTCGGATGTGAGTTTCGATGGTTCACTTAGCTTCGGGAGGTGATTTATGACTTAGGAGTGTGATCGGAATTGGTTTTGGAGGTCCGGTGTAGAATTAGGCTTGAATTGGTGGAGTTAGTATTTTGGCGATTTCCGGTTGTTAGGCGAGATTTTGATCCGAGGGTCGGAATGGAATTCCAAGTAGATTCTTTATGTCATTTGGGATGTGTGTGAAAAATTTCATGTCATTCGGACGTGGTTTTGTTGGGTTTTTTATCAAAAGAGTAATTTAGAAGATTTTGAAATTCTTAGGCTTGAATCCGACGCGAATTTGGTGTTGTGATGTTGTTTTGAGCGTTTCGAAGGTTGGAACAAGTTTGAATGATGTTATGGGATATGTTAACATATTTGGTTGAAGTCCCAGTGGCCTCGAGTGAGTTTTGGGTGGTTAAACGGACTATTTCATCTTTGAAAAAATTACAGATTTTTTTTTAGCTTCAGCTGTGCACCAGAAAATTTCTGGTGCGAGTAGTCCAGTTTGGAAACTCATATATTATAATCTATAAGGAATCAGAAAAATTACAAAACAAGAAAGTTGTAGCCCTTGTATTCTAATTTCCAGAAAGTTAAACCATTCATGATTTGGATATTTTATGAGAAAGTTATGATTGATCGAAATTGGCTGGTGGAGCAATTTCGACAGAATTTTCTGATGCATTTTAGAAGCTCATAACTCAGAATATATAAAGAGTTATATAGTGTACAACTTATCAAATAAAAGATCTTCGAGTCTAGTTTCTAAATCTTCAAATCGTTAATCATTTGGATATTTCCACAAGGGATTATGAGCGTTGTAACAGAAGGTGTACAGCAAGGGAAAATGGTAAGAAGATGTACAACCTGCACAGCACAAGGTACACAACTCGATGAAGCCTGGGCAGAATGTTTTTAAGTCTTCTTGTCCGCGATTTTGGGTATATTTTCACCCATAGTTGCCCATTTTTGGAGGTTTTTGAAGGAAATTAACAAGGGATTCAAGGAGAATCAGTTGGAGGTAAAAATTTCGAACCTAAAACTCGTTTATATTGTGAAATCCACCTAGAAAATCAATGAAGTCTTGCTAAAAATGGAAGAAATAGGGCTTGGGATTTTGAAATCTAATTAGGTATTTGGAGGACTATTTGGGGTCAGATTTGAGAACTTTTGATATGTATGAACTCGTTGGGAGATAAGGAACCCGTTGATGTGAAAATTTTCGAGCTTCGAGAAGTGGGCCCGGGGCTCGAGTTTTGCTAATTTCGGAATTTTTGATATTTTTCGATTGTTTTCGCTTGGGCTTTGTCCCCTCAGCATATTGTGATGTATTTATTCTGATTTTGGATAGATTCGATGCGCATGGAGGCCAATTTGAGGGGCAAAGGCGTCGCGGGCTAGGGATTTAGCCGGTTCGAGGTGAGTAGTGATTGTAAATGATGTTCTGAGGGTTTGAAACCCCGGATTGTACATCGTAGTGCTATATTAAGGTGAGATACGCGCTCAATGATGAGCGTGGGGTCATTTACTACTGGGGATTGTGACTTGATCCGTCCCGATTGATGATTTTTACCGCGTATTTGACTGAAACTTATTTGTTATCATCATGATTTGGGTTGATTGCCATATTTGGGCTTCGTGCCAATTATTCGAACCCTTCGGGGATTTTTATCACTGTTTCCTCACTATTTTGACTTATTACTTGAACTCAGTCATGCTGTTTTCCACTATTTTACAACTCAGCCACTTTTACTCAGTTTTGAGACTTAAATAATATTTTAAAGATGTTTTTAGACTGAGAACTACTGTTTTACTATGTCCGAGGGGCTTGTGATGATTTTCTGACTGAGTGCGGCCGAGGGCCAGATGTGAGGATATACTGAGTGATATGAGGCCGAGGGCCTGAGATACTTTATATACGCCACGAGGTGGCTTGACTGATATGAGGCTGAGGGCCTAGATTTGATGCCACGAGGTGGCTTGATATTGCGCTTGGGCCGTAAGGGGCCCCTCCCGGAGTCTGTACACCCCCAGTGAGCGCGGGTACCCATTGTGATGTGAGATATAGCCCGAGGGGCTGATATTGTACTATGTGATAGCCCGAGGGGCTGGTACTGTTCTGCGATATTGCCCGAGGGGCGGATTTGTTGATACTGAGCCCGAGGGGCGATCTTCTATCTTTTTTTTTACTTCACATTATTTACCTGAAAAATTACATGTTTTACCTGTTGAAAGGAGATTTTACTTGATTTCTCACTGATTTACTGTTTTCAAATGATGTTTTACTGCTTCATTATAGAATGCCTTGTGCTTTACGTGCTTTCTTACTTTCAGTCATTATTTATATTTATTACTCACTGGGTCGGAGTACTCACATTACTCCCTGCAACATGTGTGCAGATTCAGGCGTTGTTGGTTCCGCTCCGGAGTGCTGACTCCTTCCGTCCAGACGGTGATTCAGAGACTACAAAGTAGTTGTTGGCGTCCGCAGCCCCGTATCTCCCTTATCTTATTGTTTCTATGTTCTTCAAACAGTTGTGCCAGATATTGTATTTAGTAGACTTGTATCAGGATCCATAGTTGCTCATGACTTATGACACCCCGATTTGGGTTGTGACGGGATGGTTTCTATTATGGTTAACTATATTTCCGCGAATTATTGCTATTAAATCATGCTTATATTTTTTTCATGTTAATTAACTGCTTAATATGAGATTTTGGTTAAATTGGCTGGCCTTGTCTTTACGAGAGGCGCCATCACGACCGGGTTCGGGGTTAGGGTCGTGACACAGGCTGAGCTTACATTCAGTCCACAGTTTTATAGATGTCACAAGTACTAACGTAGAAGGAACTAATTTCAGAATATAATTTGCAGTTTCTAGGAAATAATTTCAAAAACGAATAAGGCAAAGCTGAATAACACTTTATTAATCTATCCATGTCCAAAAGAGACTTATTTCTTTTCTACCACACTACTCTATTATGGAGTTTACAGTGTAGACAATTGAGATGTAATCCCTTATTCTGATAAGTAACAAAAGAACTCTTTAGAGAGGTGCTCGCCACTACAATCAAATTGCAGTAACTAATATATTTCCTTGGTGCTTCTCCTTTTCAAGTCTTAAAAACCTTGAATTACTTAAATCATTAAGACTTACGGTGCATCAAATAAATATATTAATATTTTGAGTAATCATTTATGAACGTACAAAATACTCAAAACTATCTCTTACGAGTTTGTTCATTAACAAATCAGAAGGGATTCATTAAATCTTATCACTAGCTTTATTTCCTTTTGAAGGGAAATATTTTTTAGTCAAATTTCCTCCCAAACAGGATCCACAAGTTAGTAGTGCCTCTACTTTCAATAAACATTGCAGTCCATCCTTGACCAACTTGAAAACCTACCCAGATTAATATGACTTAGACAAAAATGCACAGATAAGTTTTACTCAATTTTGAAGAACATATGCTCTTATGAGGTAGACTAATATTGTTCTGTTTAGGAGAGATATTAATATACAATGGCAAGGTCATGCATTCATGTACCACAAGAGATAAAATATTTATCAAGCTCAATCACTCAAGAGTTATTCGAAAAATAAAATAAATATCCATCACTTATTTTGCCTAGAAATCGGAATTAAATTCCTTCTAACAAAAGGTACATTTATTGCATCCTTTAAATTAATGTCTTATCACTATCAAAAGAAAATTTTAACAAATAATACGACAAATTGCATGAAGTCATTATGGAGTTGAGATAAAATATTAAATAGATCATAATAAGTCAAAACACTGAATAACAAAATTCATACTGCATTCAATATATATATATATATATATATATATATATATATATATATATATATATATATATATATATATATATATATATATATATATATATATATATATACACACACACATACACATACATACATGCACCTTGCATAACAAATTTCGATGGGAAAAGAATGATTCATGCAAAGTATATTATATAATACAAAAATCATACAATCCAGAAAGAAACAGAACCAGCTCAGATGGAGAGCATACTGTTATTTTCAGACAATTATATATAACTATTTAATACTAAAATTTAAAACACACTACACATATATTTATTCATGCATCTTGAATAGAAAATTTCGATGGGAAAAGAATTACTCATGCAACATACATATGTAATGCCAGATTATTCACTCAAATAAACTAAAACAGGCCCAACTCAGATAGAGAGTGTACTGTTAATTTAAGCCAAGTGAATATTAAAATTAATAGCTCTAGTTCCATTGATCCAACATGTATACTGAGATAGAGAGTAAGTATATGATATCAATTACTAGTATTTCACGTAGTGAGCTTACAATAAATTTATCCGATAAGAAAAAAGACCTAAAGTCAACGCGTAAATTTATTACTCAATTGAAATTAATAGTGAAAGATCATAGAAATATATTTCTATCACCACTTAATCATGATTGCATTTTAATTACAAAATTGATTCAACCTTTAAACTCAAATAGAGAGTCAATACAAGTTATCAATAACTAGTAACTTTACCCAGTGAGTTCATAATAAATTTATCCGATATGGAGGAAGACCTAAAGTCAATGCATAAATTTATTATCTCACTATAAATAAAAAATGGAGACTATAGGATTTAATTCCTATCACCACTTGATCACAACCACGAAATTTCCTCTAAGGATTAAGTTTCATAATTCAAACACAAATGCTCAAACCCATCCAAACACTCTTAAAACACTAAAATTAGCATTTTTCACTGCATATTATTGAGTATTGATCACTGGGTTGTTTCTGACAAACCTACCAATTTTCAGATCAATCGGAGACAGTTAAAATCACAATCTCTAAAACTGCGACCAAATTTGGAAAATTGCTATTTTAAGCATTTTTTTAAGAATTTATAATATGACCAACATTCTTTTCATATACCAATTCATGTCAAATCAACATGTGTTATCATGTTCCAGATTAGACATAAATAAAATGATAGAAAGAATGACTTTTCTTATGTAAATCACATTTTAATCCGCCAAATCTCCAAAAAAAACTCATCTAAACGATCCTAAATTATCAAAATACGATGTGATTCACTGCATAGCAGTGAGTTCTTCTTAACTGATCGTTCTAGATGATCCTACCAAATTTCAGGTCATTCGGAGATAGTAAAATTCACGATCGCCAAAAAACTAGACCAATTCGAATAAATTATTTTTGGCGTTTTAGGATTAAATCCATGTGATTTGTATTCTTGCTATATATCATAACAAGTTAAATCATCATGTTCCAGATTTAACACAAATATAGCCGATATATAAAGAATAATTTTTCATATTTATAACAAATTCAATTCAATAAACTGCTTGAAAACTCATTTAAACGATCTCAAAATGCCGAACAATAGCATGATTCACTGCATAGCAGTGAGTTTTACTCACTAAATCATTTTTGATGAACCTACCAAGTTTCAGGTCAATCAGAGTTCGTCAAATTCATGACCACCAGCCTGTAACCAAACTCGGAGAATGACCTTTTTAAGCAGTTTCATGAATTAAATTAAATATGATATTGATTTCCATTCTCCTTATAATTATACTATGAGCTCAAGGCATATATTATGTTCTACCTATTTCCAGGATACATAATATCTCTTTTTGCATTAAATTATCCTTTTATTAAATACACAAGAGCCTAAGATATCATATTTTCTCCTGTTCGACGAAAACTCCAATATCTCTTCTCATGATGGAGTTGGTCTCACTAGTACCTAAAGATAAAACTCTTTTCTAGTTAAAAGCCTCCACCACTAATGCAGATTTATCAAGGATAATTTTCACATGGTACATTATGCAGATTTTAATGACTAATAAATAGACCATTTTGTGGATCCTACTTATTAATCATAATGCTCAATCCATGAATAGACATAATTTCACATGTACAATTTATTAAGAATTTTACATGAGTTCAAATAAACAAACCACTTTAATGGTAACTATTTATTACTCATAAAATTCTCAATTTACAAGTGAATATACATGTAACTCATAAAATTATTTTATGGCAGAATATGGACCATAGCTTAAAAGCCATAATCAATAATATAAAACTCTTACAAAATACCGTAATATTTCACTAATTACAACCTCCAACCAAAGAACAAAATTCTTCATCGAAAATCCAAGACTAGTAATCACATAGAGCATGCAGACATAAACTAAAATTTGAGAATTCTTTTTTTATGCACAAATATGCCGAACGCACCAATCAGTAGTCATCCAGGATTCTAAACAGAGGATTTCACTTTCTTAAAAAATAATTATATCACAACAAAATATCAAGTATACCTTGTAAGACTTAGTCAATAAAATCCTACATCTCTATTATTTAATTTAGTACAACAACACGTCTATTTACTAGTAGCCAATGTGTAAACCCATTATATCATTAGTATTTAATTATGGAGACCAAAGGGAGTCACCTCCACCACCATTGAATTAAAAACGAATTAAAATTATTAAAAAATAATTTTCAGAAAATAGCAAAACGCTAAAACACACAGTCCAAACAACCTCAAAACGCTGAAAAATACCATGATTCACTGCCAAAGCAGTGAGTTTTTTTCACCACGTCATTTCCGATAGACCCACCAAATTTCGACCCAATCGGAGTCCGTCAAGTTCGTTGACCTCCGAAAACACCGGCAATTCGATCAAAATCGGGTTTTGCATTTTTTTAGGGTTTATCCGAAAAATTTAGATCATCCCGATCAAATATCAATAAAAAAAAACATATATCTCATGATTACAAGAATAATCCAAAATTTTATGCACAGTTAATTCACAAAACAGCAGTGCAGTTTTTCAGAAAACAACATATACATGTAATTCAAAAACGCACATAAACATGATATTCTTGTTTCATGAAAAACCTAATTTTCTAATTAGATGTGAGTGGGCTATAATACAAATTAATGGATTATTATACGTAGCGGAAAGCATTCCCAATATCAAAATCACATGTAATCTAGACAACTAGCATAAACGGGATTTCACGGGTTACCTCTTGAAGCGTGAATAAAGCTCCTCTATCACGTGAACCTCTGATTCCACAGCAACTCAATGAAATCTCAATCACCCGCACGATCACGATCTTCTACTGTGTTACCCAAATAATATCCGAAAAGAATAGCAATTTCGTGTGGGCGAAATTTCTAGGAAAAGAGGCTGAAATTCGGCCACCATCTCTCTCTCCTCTAGGTGGAAAACCTTATGTATTTGTAGCACAATTTTTAAGGGTTAAAATCCTTTTCCAAAACCTGTTGGATTTTTCTTTCCACCAGAAAAATGATTCCTTTATTTTTTTTTTATTTAGGCACAGTAGGGACCACATAATTTAATTAACAAGGCTTCCAATTATGGAATTAATTTTTAATTTTCGAAATTAATATCCACCATAATTAATTATGAGTTATTCCACTAAATATTCGTAATTTCACTCCTAATTCAATTTCGAAATTCATCCATTAAATCTTATTTAACTCCCCATGTTAAGATTCAGATACTAATCAAGTAAATTAAATTACTGGTAACTTAATTTATTGATTATTTTTTTTAGACTTTCACTTAACTTATTTCATGTGTCGGATACAAAATCCACACCGGCTGGGTTTACACATGAAAACTTATAAACTTTCATAAAGGTATATCATCAATCTCTAAATCAAGACATGGATTCCATCAACTAACTATTATTTTGCCAATGTACATTATTATTATCCAATTTACTAGGCATATTGATCCATGAAAGGATCTCGCCTTTTAATAAATCAAAACAATAATAATATACATAGCTAATAATAATTATATCATGATTAAGAGTATAAGTACATTACTGGCTAGAGAGTTTATTTTATTAAGTCAATATAAAATACTTATCTCCACTTGGTCCGTTCAATACATCCAGAATGTGCTAGCACAAGAAGTTGGAATTAAACCATTCTCATAATCAAGATAAATTATATTTAATCTTGTGCTACAATCATCCATGATGGTTTGTTCAATTCTATCATTAGATTGTGAACTCAAACTTTATACTTATATGAATCGATGATTTAATCTTCCGTGTATAAGCTAAACTCTATACACTAAGTTATCTACTATATAAGCAAAGGACACAGACTAATATATGATCTATTTAAAACTTTATTAGAACTGAATATACAATTATTTCATAATAAATACTATATCTAAACCAAACACATAGTTAATAGTATATATCCCGACAAGCGTAAGTTATCTCACAAAATTCATTGACATTTATGATTTTTCAGTGCTACTTTGATCTAGGCTTTTTCATATGCATCTATTATGTGTTGTGCTAGCTAAATAGAATCGACATTCATCAGTTTCAGAAACTTAAACATTTTAAACTTTTATTTTACAAATTAAAGATATTATTTAATATTATTTATTTATTTTTTTAAAATATTGTACTCTTGAGTTGGGTATACGTGCAATATGAGTACCCAAAGACTAGTAGGAATAAAAAGTGTAATGTGTCCAGGACATCCATATACTCGCACATTAAATCGATTTGATTCTCAATAAAGTAAGAAGAAAGGTCGAATAAATTTTTATTAATCAAATTGAGGGATTTTACTTTAAAAAGTTACAGATCACTCAAGCATGTTAAATGTGTGTAATTGTAACGATTCGATCGGTTGTTTTGCTTTCTAAAACCTTGTACCTCCTAAATAAGACTCCCTCTATGTGCTCTTACTGTTTTATGACTTACGGGGATGGTTAGTTCGGGATTTGAAAGGGTTCGTATTGAAATCGGAACACTTAGTTCCTTAGGTTGGCCTTCAAAGGCTAAGTTTGATTTCGGTCAACGTTTTGAGTAAACAACTCCGGAATCGGGATTTGATGGTTCCAATAGGTTCGTATGATTATTTCGGACTTGAGCGGATGTTCGGATCGAATTTTGGATGACAGGGAGCATTTCGGCGCCCAATATTGAAAGTTGGCATTTTGGGTGAATTTCATAAGTTTGGGTTGAAGTAGATTTTTACGTTATAGACTTTCGTTTGGGATTCTAAGCCTAGGAATAGCTCCGTATGGTGATTCTGGAGCGCGTCTGGATGTGAATTTGGAGGTCCGTAGGTCGGGGGTCAGTTGGCGAAAGTTGGAAAATTTGAAAGTTTTTGGGAAGTTTGACCGAGAGTGGACTTTTTGATGTCGGGTTCGGATTTCAATTCCGAAAGTTGGAGTAGGTCCGTAATGTCATTTAGGACTTGGGTGCAAAATTTGATATCAATCGGACGTGATTTGATAGGAATCGGATGTGCGGATGTGGTTTTAAAAGTTTTGAGTTTTCATAATTTGGTTCATGCCTTTTCGCGTCTGATTCGTGTTTTTAGATGTTATTTCGGCGTTTCGATCATGCGAGCAAGTTCGTATGATGCTTTTAGACTTGTGTGGATATTTAGTGCAAAGCCCCGAGGGCTCAGGTGAGTTTCGGACGTGTTCGGTTGGATGGGAAGACTTCAGTTTTTTGGTTTTTTTTACTGGTGTCTCAGGTATCGCAAATGCGAGATTTTGTTCGCATTTGGGAACCTCGCATTGGTGAGACAGGCTTCGCAATTGCAAAGAAGCCTGGCAAAGGCAGGACTCGCATTTGCGAAGATTTTGTCGCAATTGCGACCTTCGCATTTGCAAACAAGGTATCGCAATTGCAACACCAACGACCTTGACAGTGGCGGCTCAGCTTCGCATTTGCGAAAATTTTGTCGCAATTGCGCCTTCACACTTGCGAAAAAAGGTGTCGCAATTCGACCCTTGCAACAGCTTTTATTGCAGGACTTAAGTCTTATTTTCCTCAATTCCCACTTGGTTTTAGACGATCTTGAGAGCATTTTTGATAGGGGTTCCATCAACATCAAGAGGTAAGTGATCCCTATCAATTCTTTAGCTAAATACACGAATCATAAGTAGATTTAACTTGAAAAATAGTAGGATTTATGGGAATTTCGAGGAAAACCTAGGTTTTTGATAAAAATGGGATTTAACCACGAAATGGTTATGGAATTTAATGAAAATACTATATTTGAGCTCATGAGGTTATGGGTAATAACTTCCTTCAAAAATTTCCGGAATCGGGGCACGTGGGCCCGGGGTTGAATTCAGGAATTCTTCAATTAGGGTTGAGAAATCATTTTAATAGTTAGGATATGAACTTTGAACATGTATTGACTATTTTATATAACATTTGACTAGTTTTGAGTCGTTTGGCACCGAGTTGAGGGTTTAAAGCACAATTGTGGACCGGAAAGTAAGCTTTGAGACGAGGTCTCTTTTCTAACCTTATAAGAGGGAATTAACCCCATATGTGAATTGATTTAATATGTGCTTCTATTTGTGAGGGGTTACGTACGCACGAGGTGACGAGAGCCCGTACGTAGCTACTAAGTATGCTTATGTCTGGGTAGTCTAGGACCCAAATAACGTTATACTGCGATGTTTGCACCCTACCTGCTATTTTAATTGTCTAAAACATATTGGAACTTGATAAAGGAATTGTAAAAGGTCAAATTTCATTTATTTGAGTTTTGGAGGGGTTACTTGACCGCTAATGAGAATTGGTGTTTCTTTGAATAATAGCCTTTTAATAATCTTTGAATCGGTTGTTTATAAAGTATTTTCTCTTCTTGCGGAGCGGACCGAACGCCTCGGTAATAGAATAGATGCATCTATGGTTTGTGCTGTTCGACCCTCGGCAGTGCACAATTTTATATATTTGTATGTTGGATCGAGCCGTATGACGTCGGCATAATTCGTACATAATTCTTGGAGCCCAATTATAATTGTTATTGTTTCATTGGCTTGAGAGATTAATTTGTTAAATGATGGGAATTAATTTGAGATTTACTATTAGTGAAAGAATTGTTCATTTATTTCTTGTTATTGAGTTTTCAGCCGTATTTATATAGTCCATGCTTAGTTATAATTTCAGTATTTTATTGTTAACCCATAGTAAGTGCCGAAGTCGACCCTCGTCACTACTTCTTCGAGGTTAGACTAGATACTTACTGGGTACATATTGTTTATGTACTCATGCTATACTTCTGCACTAATCGTGCAGGATCTGAGGCAGGTGCATCTGGTTATCAACCGACGCGCATCCTTGACTTCCTTCAGACTTAGTAGTGAGCTGCCTTCCGAGCCCGTTAGCACCCGAAGTTTTCCTTTTGTTTTTACTTTCTGTCTATTTCTCTTCAAACAGTAGTGTAGTATTTTTTTGTATATTCTACTAGTAGCTCATACACTTGTGACACCAAGTCTAGGAGATTATGCTAGTAGATACATGATGATATTTCTTTGGGATATTTACTTATCTCATTTGCTCTTAAAATTATTTATCTCTCCTCTTATTAGATTTTACTTTCTATCTATGCCCTAATTAAAAATCAGCTATTTTAAAAAGGTTAAAAGAATTAATCATATGGTTAGTTCACTGTTGACTTGCCTAGCGGTAACATTAGGTGCTATCACAATCTATAGGAGAAATGGGTCGTGACAGTAATTTCTTGAAGTTATTTATTTGGTGTAAATGCCACACGCAATTAAATCTTTTTGCTTTTAGGTTTCCTATTGTTTTCCAACACCAGTTTCATAACAACTTGAAGATGAACAAGAGTTACTTTTCTCATCTTTTCTTCCTGAGAATATTTGTTACAAACTTTCGTTTCTAAGACCTTTATCTAACTTTATTCCATTTTTTTATAAAAGAAAAGGATATGGTGGAGAGAAGGGAATCAAAGAATACGAATTTCTTTTTGTCCTTGTACAATCTCCACTTATGTAAAAGAGCGGGTCCAAGCATTCCCAGTTTGCTTTTTCCTGTATTTAGGGAATTAACTTTTCTTGTTTGATTGCCAAAAAGTGACTCGTTAAAGAAAATCTGTTACTATTTTCTTTTTGCGTATATATCATAACAATGGTTCACTTGCTTCAATAGAGGGGCCAAAACATAAGTAAGACATAGCTGATATTCGCTCCAAAATTTATTTCTTTTCACTTTTATTCAATAGAACAACTAAATCATTTTTTTTTTTTTGGGTGCAGGTTTTGAGTCAAAACACATATTTGTTTGCATTATATTTGGTTCATGAAAAGGCGCAACAGAAATGTTCTCGTTGGAAATTGTTTCTGGCGAATTTTCGTCGGAAATATCGACGAGAATGTATGTAAAAAAGATCCGCAGATATTATAGATATATTCAATATAACAGCTATAAATCGAAGTAGATA
Source organism: Nicotiana obtusifolia (assembly GCA_002018475.1). Taxonomy (NCBI): domain Eukaryota; kingdom Viridiplantae; phylum Streptophyta; class Magnoliopsida; order Solanales; family Solanaceae; genus Nicotiana; species Nicotiana obtusifolia. Next base: position 60,304 of record MCJB01032722.1, on the reverse strand, counting down.
AAGTTTTGGTTTTATCGCTATATTGTTTCTTGATCATGTTGTTTAAGTCATAGTTGAAGCGTAACATGAATGTTGGTTTTCAAAGCACACGTAAATATATGCGATTGTCAAACTCACATAAACTTAAATTAATCGCTGCCTAAGTAAATAAGAACTTATTATCTGTTCAAGTTTTTAAAATGTGTTTTTACTTTTGACTAAACTAATAGTGCATAAATTTAACAATTGCTTAGCTAAACTAACAAGAACGCAAGTATTTATAATTTTTAATTTAATCAATTGAGATGAAGATTCTAGGGTTGTTGTCGATTTATTAATCCTATTGTATTTGTGATCAGACTGATTAATCTGAATTATCTATGATTGTTAATTGACCAGATTGTTATATGACTAGCATGCTCCTACAATACTACCCGCCTATTCACAGTATATCAATCCTATATCCCAATAATATTGAATTTATCATGAACAAATATGATACAGCGTTCAAGAGCAAGACTGTTAGGTAATATTCCTATCCTAATTTCGAGATTTTTCTCGAGATACGAGTTCAAAAACAAGACCTTTTTAATTTCACTTTATCTCAAGCATAGTGTAGATACTAGAAAAATTGGTGACCACACAATTCGCAAGTTAAATCCAAAATTGAAGAAACAACCGATAATGATAATTTATATTAATAAAGTTGTAATTAAAAAAAAACATCAATAGTCATGTCAAATACAATCCCAAAACTAAGGTACTTAGTCATTCATAATGCCGTGTTCCCAACAATAGTTAGAATTCATTTATAAAAAAAATAAAAAAAAAAAAAAAAAAAAAAAAAAAAACCAAGTATGAATAGAAGAAAAATAAACTCGTTACAGATCCTTGTTCTTTTCCTCCTTTACACATTCCTTGCCTCCAAAAATATATAACGTTTCATCGGGTATTATATAATCTAGGGCGGGTAAAATTTTCGTCCAGGCCATCTATTTTTGGCTTGGAATCGCTGAGGTCGCGCTGGCTCCCAGCGCCTTTTTCTTTTCTTTTTCTTGTTTCTTCTCGTCTCGATTCGCATTAATTACTTTTGATCAACTTTTCTTCAAACTCATACCTACCTACAAGAGACATGCAATAAGCATAAATTCATCCAATTAACCATGCAAAATCACACGATACATAGGACATAAGCAACCCAAAAGCATATACTTTTTGACAAATTACCAGTGAACAACAAAAGTGTAAGTAGATAAAATTTTGCCTCTTTTGACATTGGCATAATTACAAGTGAAATAAAAGCTGATTTGTTTATCTCAAATTTATTTGCTCATTAATAACTTAATAAAGATAAAACTTGGTTTGTGAATGATTAGATTAATATACATATTGATATTTCTATTCTGGGTTTTTCCTTAAAATCAGAGGCTTTACAATTTAATAATTGTGAATGAGTCGGAAACCGACATTCACTTTTTATTTTTCCTTCCACTACCTCATCATTCTTTTTTACCATTTATTTATTGACTTCATAAAAAATAATACTTAGTAGTATAAGATTCTATAATTCAATGACGATTAAATGGCGTCACAAGTGTCTCATTATTGAAGAGTTTTCTTTTTGATTTTTCACTCAGCGGCGGATTCAGGATTTGAAGTTTATGGGTTCCTACCGTAATTTCAAATTAATATGAAATACTAACTGCATTCACAGTTAGATATTTACAAAAACTTAGTGAATTTCTTAATATAAATACAGGGTCTATCCAATAGTTATTAGGTTCCTGATAACCCATATTCAATGCTTTAGGTCCGCCATTGTTTCCACCTGGTGCCCGGTACTCATATTGAGGCTCGACTCTAGTTTAGATTCGCACTGATAATTCCCACATTAGAGAGTAAAGCGTTTTTTAATAAAGACGGTTTCATACTAAAATCTCGAACTCGATACCTATTAAGAATAAAAAAGTAATTATTAGTCTATCACAATCTTTATCGTTTATTCAAGAGCTTTAGTATCAACATAAAACCAAATTGTAGTTGTCTTTTAATGTATTATTTGTAAAATTCCTTTGTAAAAGGGTTATAAAGGAATTGATTCGATTATCCGAATAAAATCAATATGAATAGAAGGAATAAATTCTCGAATGCATATAGCTCTTTAAAAGGGTTCACTTTTTGGAGCACCACGGATAGCTTTGAACGTTTATCACCAGAATCACTTTCAAAGCTTTTACTACTATTTTCCGTTTTAGTTTCAGAGAAAGATTCAATTCCATTTAATTGAGGAACAGCAATGAAGGCAAAAATAAATACAAAAGTTGTCGCAAAAGGTAAGAATCATTAAAATATCAAACCATTCATGTAAAGACGATTTTCGATGCTGGTTATTCAGTTATAGAAGTGACCCAATAGGCTTTCGCTTTCGCGTCTTTTTAAAATTACAGTCATGGTAAAATCTTGGTTTATTTAATCATCAGGGACTCCCAAGCACACGAGTTTTCTACAAATAAAAATAGAAAATGAAAGGCTTGTTATTCAACAGTATAACATGACATATATACTCTTTCGGGTCGAAATATGGCTTTCAAATTAAGTTCCGAATTAGTGGATGCTGCCAAAGAGAGTGGCGATGCCATACGCAAAAAGGAAGAGACTCATAAAATGACAGAGGCAAATAGAGTTTTTGCACATTTTCATTAATCCATGAACAAGATATATACATCATAACATATTCACTAATTATTTTCTAAATTCTGTAATATTTATCCTCTACTCTTTATTTGATTCACGTTTAGGCTTTATGGACATCATATATAGACCATAGTGTAAGAGAAAGAAATAAAAGGTTATAATTGATATTAGAGAATATATCATATCATTTGTCTCTCATTAATCGTGTATGGATTTCTAAAGTAATTTATAATAGTTCTAATTAATTAATTAATTCACCCATTATCTTAAAGTTTGGGCTGGACGTTCAAATTCTTTCACACAGTAACATTATCAAATTTTACTAAGTCGGATTTACAATTGTTTCCTCCCTACTTCCTCAATGAAAAAGGAAAGCATGGAAGTGTAGAGAGAGAGAGAGAGTTTAATATACACTAATACATGGCACTGTGCCACTATCTATGGAAGTAATTTTGGGAAGTGTGTTACAATTTTGGCAGTTGGGACTTTCCTATCGATGAGGCAATTTAGTTGAATAAAAGGACAAGTGAACTTGTGTCATGATACTGGCTTGACAATTTTCATAAATGGGATTAGTTTGTTTTCCTTCTAAAATATATCTCCTCAGATATTGGTTTTATGCTATAAGAATATTAAATAGAGGATTATGAATATTATATCCTCTTTAAAGATTGAGAAGAATAAATAAGAAACCTTAATATTTCTAGAGAAGTTTTTAGTATATTTTTAAAATGACTAGACTACAAATTATCAACCTTTTCTTTTCTCTTTGCTAACCCATTGATTACATATCGTGGCACGATTGTGTGAAACAAATATTCAACAGATTATATAACTGCCTCAAATCCTAATTAATTAATTCATACACAATTTCACCTTAATGTATAAGTTGATGTAAATATTTGGTGTGGCTGAATTTTTACCTCATTGGTAGCATAATTACCAAACAAGTCTACGTATTCTGTGTCCTACCTCATCTAGTTTTACTGAAGTAGATGGTTCATATACTAAAAAAATTTCTCCTCCCTTGAGATGGACTGTCATGACAAGGCATATTGAGGTGCAAGGAATAAATAGGAAGACATTGTTATATTATTATTCTTTTTTATTTCTCTTCATTAATCGTTTAGGTCTACTAAATAAATATTGCTAGGAGTATAATTTTATGGTAAAAAGTATTATTATTTATATTAAACATTTCTCTTCATTTCCATTAAACTAATTATACCACAATCGATCAAAGGTAAAAGCTTACTCGCACCTGTTATTTATATCAAACCACTAAATTTAAAACATGTGCCTTGCATAAATATATTTATCTTGTTTAATAGTGACTAAATGATATACATTACAAAAAGAATTTCTAAGTACTACTAAAGTTAAATTGCTTAGTATAGTATAAAAACTCAGATGTAGATAAGCATGTGACATCAATCATCACACATATTTCAATCCCAAAAGTAGTTAAGTTTTGTTAATAATCTGTATTCAAACCGAAAAAATCTGAAGACATTAGTTTCAGAAAACAACAGAAAATTTCGAGCTCACAAGTTTTTTGTGTGTCTTTTAAGGAATTTAATTCCCTTACAGTTGTCCAAAGTTTCTATGATGACCTGATAGGTAATTTTCAGTTTTAGCTCTTGGTTTTTGTGTTTCAATACCTTGATTAGCTCCGTTTAGCCTTTTTCGATTTGCGTGCACAATCTGTGTCCTTTTTCCGGAAGGTTTTTATGAGAAATTGAGAAAAATGTGAACCGCGTTTTAAATTTATTTGAGTTGACTTCGGTCAACATTTTGAGCAAACGGATCTGGATTAGTATTTGGACTGTTCCGGTGGGTCCATATCGTGATTTGGTACTCGCGTGTATGCCCAGAATCAAATTCGGAAGTCCCTAACTTAATTTATCGTAATTTGTTGAAAACTAGAAGTTTAAAGGTTTAAAGAATTCATAAATTTGATGGTAGTTTGACTTTGTTGCTACCTTGTTTGGATTTCGGTTCCGGAATTTGGTATAGGTTTGTTTCAGTATTTATGACTTGTCTGCAAAATTTGGTGCAAAACGGAATTGATTTGACATGATTCGGACGTTCGGTTGAAAAATTGCATGTTCTTGAGTTTCATTTAAAATTTCATTTGATTTGGTGTCTGATTCATAATTCTATGAGTTGTTTTAGTGTTTTGATCACGCGAACGAGTTCGTATGATGTTATTACACTTGTGTACATGTTTGGTTTGGAGCCCGAGGGGCTCGGGTGGGTTTTGGATAGGCTACATAGTGGTTTTGGACTTAGAGGAATAGCTGATGCATTTTTGTTTCTGGTGTTGTCTGCAGATCTCGCATTTGCGAGGTCTGGCTCGCAAATGCAAGCCTCGCTTTTGCGAACAATGTGTTGCATTTGCGATCCTGGACTGGGTTGGAAGAAGTTCGCATTTGCGAGAAATTCTTCGCATTTGCGGACTCTGCATCTTCGCAATTGCGAAGGTTTTGGTCGCAGTTGTGACCACAGCCCACTTGGTGCTTCTTCGCTTTGCGAAGTATAGTTTGCATTTGCGGACTGCTTTGGTTCACATTTGCAATGACAACAGGCTCAATGACTTCTTCGCATTTGCGAGGGGTTGATCGCTTTTGCGATCATCGCAATTGCAAACTTGGTATCGCAATTGCGATAACTGCAGCTGGGTAAAAGAGGAAAAACGGGATTTAGCTCATTTCTTTCGAACTCTCAAACCTAAACACCCTAGAGGCGATTTTCCCAAGAGACTTTTTTCCTAAATTCATTGGTAAGTGACTTTAATCTACTTCTTTTAAATTACCCATTACATTTCATAAGATTTCAACATCAAATCTAGGATTTTCATGGTAGAAATTAGGGATTTGGGTAGAATTAGGAATTGTTTTGTAAAATTGGGATTTAGACTTCGAATTGAGGTCGGATTTCGAATTGAATCTCATAAACGGGCTCGAGGGTGAATGGGTGATCGGGTTTTGGTCCGAACCTCGGGTTTTGACCAAGCGGGCCCGGGTTGACTTTTGTTGACTTTTTTAATAATAATCTAAATTGAACCTCTTTCATTCGAGGCTTGTTCGAAAGGCAAGACCGTGGTTGAACTTTGAGTTGATTCCGGAGTGAGGTAAGTGTTGGGTCTAACCTTGATTTGAAGAAATTAGGAACCCTTGAGCTACATGATATGTGAATTACATATGTAGCAGCGTATATGTGAGGTAACGAGTGTCTATACGCCGTCAAATTACTTGTTTCCATGCTTTCCTGTATTTCATTAATTATATTATTCAATGACTTAACTGTTACATTGCTTGTTTCCGCTATCTTCATTGCTTCATGTTATGTCTCGTTTCCTAAATGCTATATGCTTATTTGATTTCCATGCCATAATTGCTACTTGCCATTTAGCATTTCTTGTACCAAATTGTCTATCCCCTCCCTGATTCCATACTTATTTACCACTTGTCTCTATTTGTTTCCCTCATATATCTAAATTGTCTTATGCCTTGTTGCCTTATAGTTTCGTATTAATTGTTGCCTCATTGAAGTAGTTTCACCTTTACATATTGTTAAAAGTAGATACTGTTGAGTTGGTAAGTTGAGACAACGGAGTAGTTCAAGTCTCTTTGGTTATCATGTTATTCTCCATGCTCATACATTTGTACTCTTGATGTATAATTTCTTGTAAATCTTAGTTATTGAGTTACTATTGTTAATTAATATTGTTTGGGGGAGTGGGTTGCATGCCAACGGAAATTGAAAAGAAATGAATTGAAAAGGCGGAATAAGGATGGACTATGATATTGACAGATGATTATATGGGGGGGGAGGGTCGGGTTGCGCGCCGCAATAAATATGTTTAAAGTTTATATTGTGGGACCGGGTTGCACGCCGCAACATGTTGATGAAAGTTATATTTGTTGTGATTGTTGCTTTTGCCTCGGTTGTTGAGATGAGTTATATGACTAGTTATTCGGACTCTCTGCTGGTTGATTTGAGTTTCATTGATATGAGTTATCTGCTTTACTTCTATTCCTGTCTTTCTGTTGTTGTTATTATTATCGTGTTTAGGTTAATGTAAGTGACCCACCTTAGCCTCGTCACTACTTCGTCGAGGTTAGGCTAGGCAGAGTACATGGGGTCGGTTGTACTCATACTACATTCTGCACTTCTTGTGCAGATACCGGAGTTGGTCTCAGCGGCGTGCCGTAGACTTGCTCGGATCTAGCTACCCATAGGAGACTTGAGATATAGTTGCACGACATCAGCAGCTTTGAAGTCCCCTTCTACTTCTTTTAGTTGTTCATTTGATTCAGATAGTTATGTTTATTTCAGACCAATATTTATCGTATCTTAGACGCTTATGTATTCGTGACACCAGATCCGGGTTGTATTTGAATTTTGTCACTTATTAGCTTATTGATCTTGTTTCAGACTATTTAATTTCTTTATTGTCATCGTATTTGAAGTTTGTTAAAAATAATTAATGACTACATCTAACGTTGGCTTGCCAAGAAAGTGAAATATTAGGCGCCATCACGGTCTCGAGGGTGGGAATTCCGGGTCATGACAGTTTCGGATTAATTCCTCCTAGGATAGAACGGAATAACTATTCTGTGATAGCGGCACTTCAAATCACAGAACTTTGACCAACTCAAATGGCGGAGCAAATCACTTAAAATGCTTACGTTTTGCTTTGCAAAAACAATACAGAATGCAGAAGATAGAGGGGAGAGATTTTCAGATTCGGTGGTGAAAAGTAAGGCTGAGCCTCTCTATTTATAGCCAACAGAGTTGAGTCCCAACAGGTGCAAAGGTGCCTGTTCGTTTGAAGAGGTATCTATTCGGCATAATTTCTGTTAAACGGAATGGTTGGTCGCGAATTTGACCGTTGAAAATAATGCCGCGAATTTAATATTTTTCCGTGTGCAAAAATATTAGGAAGGGAAATATTAAATGACGGAAATGGAAAATAAATTTGGTCCAAAAATTATCAATCAATCATATCCGAATCCGAAGCCAAAGCCGAAGCCGAGCGAGTGAGGATGACGATGGCACGAGGCTTGCTCTCTTCTCAACTCTTTAAGAGCTAGAAGAAGTGCTTCTATATATAAGCACATGAATTTTCCTCATCCTATCAAATGAGGGACAAAGTTCCTTTGTAAAAGGGACTAATTCAAAATTTTATTTCCCTCCATTTCTTTTCCCACCATTTTTCATTCACACCTATTTTTTTTTTTAATTAAAAAAAACCCAACAATCTCCCACATGAATGGGAAATGGCTATCCAGAAAAACATGCATGAAAAAACTGTGTGATTCACAAGTGAGGATTAATCGCATCTGGATAAGTAGGTTTTTCTTTGAACTCTCCGTAGTGAGCATATGTCGGATATACTCGATCAATCGGTAGATTTGATATCTTTGAACCGTCGAACTTTGGTGTATACTTAGACAGTTATACGTCACACAATCAACCCTTAACCGTCTTTGGTTCTCATTGTTGTGTTCGTTTCAGCCATGAACACCGCCTGGTTTCATAAGTGCGTAGAGAACTGGCCTTACAATATTCTCCTTCAAGCGACTTACATTTCATACTTACATAGGTGATTCCTAAACGTGTTATCCCGTAAATACAATATTTGATATACCCTGTAACAAACTTAGAAACCATTAAAAAGCCTTAACGCTTTATCCTCGGTACTGAATACTGTCTTCATCATGAGAATGGACCAAAATTTTATTTGACAATGTTGAACCGTCACTAATGACTTTGTTTGATCTCCTTGAACCTAGATCTTGGGATCTCCATTCTTCTAGGTAGAGCTACCGCAACAATGACTTGTCATCGTCCATAGTCCCATTCCCTTTGATGACTTCTCAACCGCCTCTCTAGTTAGGCTTTTGTAAGCGGATCCGATACATTATCTTTTGACTTTACATAGTCAATTGTGATAATTTCTCTAGAGAGTAGTTGTCTAACGGTTTTATGTTTTCGTCGTATGTGACGAGATTTCCCGTTATACATAACACTCCCAGCCCTTTCTATTGCCGCTTGACTGTCGTAATATATGCATATATGTGCCAAAGGTTTGGGCCAAATTGGAATATCTTTCAAGAAATTCCGAAGCCATTCAGCTTCTTCACTGACCTTATCTAAAGCTATAGACTTAGACTCCATTGTAGAGCGGGCGGTACATGTCTGTTTGGACGACTTCCAAGACACTGCTCCTCCATTAATGGTAAAAACGTATCCACTAGTGGATTTTGATTCTGTTGATCCGGTGATTTAATTTGCATCACTATGTCCCTCAATAACTGCAGGATAATAAGTCTAATGCAAAGAATAGTCTTGGGTATATTTCAAATACCCCAAAACTAATTTCATTGCTATCCAACGAGCTTGGTCGTGATTACTTGTGTATCGACTAAGCTTACTTATCGCACAAGCTATATCGGGTCGTGTACAATTCATAATGTACATCAAACTTCCCAACACCCAAGCATATTCCAATTGAAACTTACTTTGGCCTTTATTCTTTATAAGAGTATGGTTTAAATCGATTGGCGTTCTTGCAACTTTAAAGTCCAAATATTTGAACTTTTCAAGTACCATTTTTATATAATGAGATTGAGATAAAGCTATACCTTGAGGAGTCTTAAGGAACTTAATTCCCAAAATTAAATTGGCAACTCCTAAGTCTTTCATATCAAACTTACTAGTAAGCATGCGCTTAGTAGCATTTATGTTAGCAATGTCATTACTAATTATCAATATATCATCCACATATAAACAAACAATGACTATTTGATTTGGAGTATTCTTAGAGTAAGCACATTCGTCACACTCATTGATCTTAAAACCATTTGACAACATAGTTTGGTCGAATTTCGCATGCCATTGTTTTGGTGCTTGTTTTAGTCCGTAAAGTAACTTAACAAGTCGACACACCTTCTTTTCTTTTCGGGGATCTACAAACCCTTCAGGTTGTTCCATATAAATTTCTTCCTCCAAATTTTCATTTAACAAGGTTGTCTTCATATCCATCTGATGGATTTGAAGGCCATACCGGCGGCTAACGTTACTAACACCCGGATAGATGTAATCCTTGTTACAGGCGAGTATGTGTCAAAGTAATCAAGACCTTCTTGTTGTCTAAACCCTTTAACAACTAATCTTTCCTTGTCAATAGTACCATCAGCTTTCATTTTTATTTTGAAAATCCACTTAGAACCCAAAAGGTTAATTTTCTAGAGAAAGATCAATCAATTCCCAAGTCTGATTACTTAATATGGATTCTATTTCACTATTGACTGTCTCTTTCCAATATTGTGCTTCCGAGGAATACATTGCTTCTTTGGACGTTTGAGGCTCATATTTCAATAAGAATGCCAGAAAATCTGGTCCAAAGGAAGTAACTGTCCTTTGACGTTTACTACTTCTTGGATTTTCCTCATTAAAAGTACTTTCCTTTGCGTCTTCCCGAGGTCGCTTAGATTTTTCACTAGAAGACTCACATTTTATTTTATACGGATAAATATTCTCAAAGAATTCAGCATTAACTGATTCAATTACCGTATTAATATGAATGTCGGGAATTTTTTGACTTATGAACCAGAAAACGATATGTCTTACTATTTGTTGCATATCCTACGAAAACGCAATCAATATTTTTTGGTCCAATCTTTACCTTTTTGGGTTTAGGGACTTGCACTTTAGCCAAACACCCCCACACTTTAAAATATTTTAAGTTGGGTTTCCTTCCTTTCCATTGTTCGTATGGAATGGATTGCATTTTGCTATGGGGAACTCGATTGAGTATTCTGTTACCTGTAAGAATAGCTTCCCTCCACAAGTTCTGAGGTAAACCAGAACTTATTAACAAGGAATTCATCATCTCCTTTAATGTTATATTCTTTCTAACCGCAATTCTATTATATTACGGTGAGTAAGGGGCAGTTGTTTGGTGAATAATGTCGTATTCCAAACATATTTCTTCAAAAGGAGATTCATATTCGCTACCCCTATCACTTGTTATCATTTTGATATTTTTGTTTTGTTGCGTTTCACCTTCATTTTTGTATTGCTTGAATGCATCAATTGCTTCATCTTTACTATTAAGTAAGTAAATATAGCAATATCTAGTACTGTCGTCAATAAAAGTTATGAAATACTTTTTCCCACCGCGAGATGGTATTGGCTTCATGTTGCAAATATCTATGTGAATTAAGTCTAAAAGATTTGAATTCCTTTCAACTGACTTATGAGGATGTTTAACATACTTTTATTCCACACATATTTGACATTTCGAGTTATTACATTCAAACTTAGGCAATACATCTAAATTAATCATTTTTCGCAAAGTTTTAAAGTTGACGTGACCTAAACGTTCATGCCATAAATTATTTGACTCAAGCAAGTAAGAAGAAGCTGAAATTTTATTCATATCGAAGGCAATTACATTGAGTTTGAAAAGGCCCTCAATAAGGTAACCTTTTCCTACATACATTTCATTCTTAATAACTACAACCCTGTCGGAAACAAAAATCACCCAATGCCGTTCTTGACTAAAGTCTTCCGCATTTTCGGAACATGAAGGACATTGTTTAGAGTCACAATCTTACCAGAAGTCAACTCCAAAGCTATCTTGCCTGTTCTTTCAATTTTTGCAGTAGTGGAGTTTGCCATAAAAACTGTCTCGTCGGGTCTAGCAGGAGCATAAGAAGTAAACAACTCCTTGTTAGCACAAACATGACGAGTTGCCCCTGAATCAATCCACCATTCTCTAGGATTTCCGACTAGGTTGCATTCAGAAAGCATGGCACATAAATCATCTATTTCATCATTCTTGTCAATCGTGTTTGCTTGACTTTTCTTTTTGTCCTTATTTGGTACACGACAGTCAGCAGCCTTGTGTCCAACCTTTCCACAATTGTGGCAATTGCCTTTAAACTTCTTTTTGCTCGGATAATTCTTTGGTCCAGACGACTTCTTTCTCTTTTTGCTCGTTGAAGCTTCCTCAACAATATTTGCAACCATTATTGTTAAATTTTCACGAGACTTCTTTTCTGCACCCTTGTTGTCCTCTTCAATCCTTAGGTGAACAATAAGATCTTCCAACATCATCTCCTTGCGCTTATGTATCAAGTAGTTTTTAAAGTCCTTCCATATTAGATGCAACTTTTCAATAAATGTCGCAACTTGAAACGCTTCATTTATGACCATACCTACAATCATAAATTTAGAATTAATAATATGATCAATATCTTTTAATAAAAATATTGATTCGATTTATACCTTCGACGAGGAGGTTATGAACGATGACTTGCAGTTCTTGAACTTGAGTTTATGACAAACTTACTGTCAACCATTTTAAAGTCCAAGAACTTTGCGGCAATAAACTTCTTAAGTCCAGCATCTTCCGTCTTGTACTTCTTTTTAAGAGCGTTTCACAACTCTTTTGAAGTTTCCATGACACTGTAAACATTGTACAAGCCATCTTCCAAACAACTCAATATATAATTTTTGCACAAGAAGTCAGAATGCTTCTATGCCTCCATGACCACAAACCGCTCATTAGTCGGAGTCTCTTCTCCCAAGACTGGAATGTCCTCGCTGGTAAAGCGCTGCAGATTGAGTGTGGTCAGGTAGAAGAATATTTTCTGCTAGCAGAGTATGAAGTCCACGCTAGAAACTTTTTGGGGCTTTTCTGCCGGTGCCATCGCCGATGCAGGCATTGTGCGACTTGAAGACAGAGTAGCCATTGCAGCAGTAGTCATCCCAACAGAACTATTTTGTTGTTCCGTACTTGTTGTCATTTTTCTGTAAAAGAATTTGACACAAACAGAATTAGTATCTCGGTCAAGTTTTTATATCTTCAAACCTAATTCAAACAATAGAGTAGAAAATCATAAGGATTTTAATCTCGGATTGAGTAGAAAGTCACAAAGATTTTAATCTTAAACTGGAGTAGAAAATCCAAAATTTAATCTCCAAAACGGGAGTAGAAAATCACTACGATTTTACTCTCCCAAACCAGAAAGTAAGATGAACACAGAAATAAATATTAAATTCCTTAAGCTTGTTAATAATCTGTATTCAAACCAGAAAATCAGAAGGCGTTAGTTTCATAAAAACAAAAACAGAGAATTTCGAGCACACAAGTTTCTTGTGCGTCCTTAAGGAATTTAATTCCCTCACAGTTCCCAAGGTTTCAGATTAATTCCTCCCAGGATAGAACGAAATAACTATTATGTGATAGCGGCACTTCAAATCACAGAACTTTGGCAAACTCAAATGAAGCAAATCACACAAAATGCTTGCGTTTTTGCTTTGCACAAACAATTCAGAAGATAGAGGGAGAGACTTTTAGATTCAGTGGTAAAAAAAATGAGGCTGAGCCTCTCTATTTATAGCCAACAGAGAGTCCCAACAGGTGCAAAGATTTCTGTTCGTTTGAAGAGGCAACTATTCGGCAGAATTTTTGTTAAACGGAATGGCTGGTCGCGAATTTGACCGTTGTCAATTGACCGAAGCCGAAGCCGAACGAGCGATGACTACGACGGCACGAGGCTTGCTCTCTTCTCAACTTTTTAAGAGCTAGAAAAAGTGCTTCTATATATAAGCACAAGAATTTTCCTCCTATCCAATGAGGGACAAAGTTCCTTTGTAAAAGGGACTAATTCAAAATTTCATTTCTTTCCATCTCTTTTCCCACCATTTTTCATTCACACCTCTTTTTATTTTAATTAAAAAACCAACAAGTTTTCATTATGTGAATCATTTGTACTCATTTTGCTTTATCTGAATTTGAGACCTATAGTGGACGTGAGGACAACAGGCTCTACAAAACATCTTTTAGACTTCTGGTCTTATATCCTTAGTTGATCATAAGTGAAATACTCCGTCAAGAGGCATTATAGAAAGAATAAAATATTAACCTAATATCGTTCTTCTCGAATCACTCTAATGGACCGGAGAAGGAAGGGTCCGCCTATAAAAAGCTTATCGAAAGAGGGAAGAGCGTAAACTCGACTTTTAAAAGTTTCAGTTGCCTCCCTCTTGCCGCTCTATAACTGGATAGCACGACGACAAGTCAAATTTGCGGAACTAACATAGCTGGAGTTCGATAAACAAATCATTTTTCCAGAATTAAGTGAAGACATTCCACATAAACATAATACTTTTTGCAAAGAGTTTGGCAAGTTTTTGATAGAATTGCAGTTGCAAATTCTCCTAGATCATGCGATAAATTTTTCCATTAGACAATTTGAACTTTTACCTATGATTTTATGTCATAGTAAGTATATTAACTTGACACCTCCCCGAAAAGGTTTTCAAGAAAAACGGCCATTTTTTTAGAAAAAGAGATACTCCTAACTAGAATAATCTGCTTAAATATATAAGTAGCTTACTTCTCAATTGTCGACCTTTTATACACTTCATTATAACCTTGAATATCTGGAGGTTGATGTATGTGCTACTTACGAGTTAATCTGAACTTATTAGTAACTTCGGCTCATATCTTATATGTGTTAAATTTTTTACAAAATAAGTATAAATAATAGAGTTTGAATCAAATAAATAAAATAAATTATGGCAGAATTTTGAACTCGAACTCATAATGTTCACCTGGATCCGCTGACAGAATATCTTAAGGTAAGATGCTATTAATAATCGGGAATTTTATGTATATTTTAATATTTCAGAAGACTTCCAAAAAAAACTCAAAAATCAAAACCTACTATTTCATAGAATTTTCTGACACTACAAAAAAAGGAACTATTGCGGCGGTTAAATAGTGGCGATTGAACAGAACCCCCGCAATATAGAACATAATACGGCAGCATTTCAGACGTCATTAGGGCATATGTTAAAACGGCCATTCTTTTTTAAATTACGGCGATTCAAATCGCCACTAATTCTCACAGTTCTTAATAGTAATTCTTTTCTCTCAACATATTTAGAAACATCCCTATTAATCATTTTAATACTCCTATTAAACACAGACGCTCTTCTCTCTCTTAGCCGCTCTCTTTTTTTGGCTTCTCTATCTCAAAAGACGATTTTTCCCAATGCGCTTTAGGTCATATCGCTTAAGGATTCTCCAAATCGTTTCGCTTTTTGTAAGGAGATAAGATTTCAACTCATTTAGATGTGGTAATTTGTTTTAATACGTTTATAAATAGCCTTTTTCTGATAAATACTCGTTTCAATTCGTTTGTGTAATTCCTTTCAAAATGCTAAATTAGCTATTGATTTCACTGATTTAAGGCGTGCATGTGTGTGTATTGAATGGATATCAGTTTAAAGCACTGATCTTAGCTGTGAATTTCACTGATTTGTCTTTCGATTTTGCTGATTTAGCCATTGATTTCATTGACTTAAGGCGTGCATATATGTGTATTGGACGAAGATCATTAAATCATTGATTTTAGCTGTAAATTCACTGATTTAGCCGTCAATTTCACCGCTTGGCAGTCAATTTTATTGATTAGGCTATCGATTTTACTGGTTTAGCTGTCAATTTCTGCTAATGGTTTTATTTCTTGTTTCTATTAGTTTTTAATCTATATTTTTGTTATTTTCTGTTCAATTGGTTTGATATTGAGATTGCAATAAAAAACATGCACTTAATTTTGATAGTTGATGATATTTCCCTATGTCCTGGCTCTAGAAGACGCTTCGTTTCAATCTTCACCATTAATTTTCAGTTATCATTCTTATATTTAATTCTCTTTTCCTAAGATGTTGCTTATATGCCTTAACAGACGGACATAAATAGCGTCTTCTTCCAGGAATTTACAAATCCTGCGTATGGCGCCAGAAGGGAAGAGAAGATGACTCGTCTTCTCCTCTCGATTTCCCTATCCTGGCCTTCGAAAACTCCATTGGAAATTTCTGGCAATATTTTTTAGCTACTGACCTAATGGTTTTAATTCTTCTTTCTTTTATTTTTGTGTCAAGTTTTGTTACTTTTCTGTTCAATTAAGTTTGTATTTGTTTAAATTTTTGTACGGATCATATCCTGACGCTCTACCAATTGGATACCTGGCATGTACTCTCCCCTTCCCCCACACCAATGAAATTGGTCTGCTGCTGGATGGCAGAGAGTTGCTAGCTTTTTATTAATGTGTCCTGTTACAGCTGTTACGTGTCAAAGAAATTTTGTATTTTTTTTTCTTGTAAAGAAATTTTATATTAAGTGGTACTATAGTGTTAGTTTGTTATGATAGGTTGCTTTTCCTTAATTTGTACTAGGCCTGCTATTTGCTCTATTTGGTATTTGGATTGCATGCACTTGATTTTGATATTTTTAGTTTTGGTTCGGCTAATATTAACCTAAATATTATATATGACATTGATAAATAGCCGAGGGATCTAAAACGACTAGTAAAGCTATTGGGATCGACGTCGACAAAAATATATTTGATAGGTATAGCTCTTGTCAGTTAACTTTATCCTTTCTTTTGAGCAGCTTTCTTTTTCTAAAGGTAAATTGATCCTTCTTAGTGTTGAGTAACCTACTATCAGTGTAACTTTGTCACAAAGATGTCGGATTTTTGTATGTTTTAACTTACCAAAACTAAGTTGAAGATGTAGATAGTTCTTGCATGTTGTGGTTTTTGTTTTTCCCTGAATAAGTTATACATGTTCTTTTCTTTATTTATTTCTTGATTTGGTTCCGTTTACATATTCTTCAGAAGTTAAAAAGTGGAATGAAGTGATTAATATTCTTTTGATTTCCACATAGTAGCTATGAACTAGCTTTTTCATTTTGATATTGTGATGTTATCTTATGTCTTCTTTTCTAGTCATGTCAATTGATTAATCTTGGATTAGCAAACCACGAATATACTTGAATATCGGATGAACTTAGAAAATTTTTGGATTTTTCTTTTGAGTATGGGTCTATTGATGTGTGTGTAACTAAGTGTCTGTGTTCGAAATGTGATTTTAACAAGTGGCAAAGAAGAAATGTAGTTGAAGAGCACCTAACTTGTAAGCCTTTTTCAAAAAATTATAAAGTTTGGTATTTGCACGGTGAAGAATCAAATACAACTACGCCACAAATATTTCAAAGCACACATGTCATAGAAGAAACTCTGCAGCTCCAAGATCCAATGGTAACCATGATTAACGATGCATTTGGATTCACAAGGAACAATGTCAATGAGCCTGGTGTGTTTTGTGAACCTATAAATAGAGAAGAAACATTTAGTGAAGGACATATTGATGGGCATAATGAAGAATATGCAAAGTTCTATGAACTTGTCAAAGATGGCAATCAACCATTATACAAAGGGTGCGCGAGTAGTCCAAATTGTCTTTTCTAGTCAAATTGTATCATATCAAGTGTTTGCACCGAATGACTGACAAAGCGATGGGTATGATATTAGAATTGTTAAAAGATGCCTTTGAAGATGCCAAAATTCTTGTTTCCTTTTTTGAGGCCAAGAAACTTGGCTTTAATTATACCACTATACAGGCTTGCCCAAATAATTGTATGTTATATTTTGGGGAAGATGAAGGCATGCAAGAATGCAAAAAATGCAAGACATCAAGGTAGAAGGATAATAAAAAGAAGCAGCCCACAAAGATTTTATGCTACTTTCCACTAAAGCCAAGGCTACAAAGATTGTTCATGTTGTCTAAAACTGCTGAGTCTATGAGATGACATTCTTCAGCGAGTAACCAAGATGGATTGATGAGGCATCCAAGAGATTCTCAGGCTTGAAAATCATTTGACTTGCTTCATCATGAATTTGTTGTAGATCCTCGAAATGTACGACTAGGCCTAGCTAGTGACGGTTTCAATCTTTTTGGAGCAATGAAAACAAACTATAGTATTTGGCCTGTGGTTCTTCTCCCATACAATCGTCCTCCTTGGGAGTGCATGAAACAAACTTCATTCATTCTTTCAATGATCATTCCAGGAAAAAAAAATGCCCGACAATGACATAGACGTGTACTTACAACCTCTTATCCAAGGGTTGAGAGAATTGTGGTACGATGGAGTGCAGACATTAGACACTTCAAAGAATGAAATATTTAAAATGCGAGCAGCCTTGATATGGACAATTAGTGATTTTCTAGGCTTGGTATGTTATCTTGATGGAACACATACACTCAATTTGCTTGTTCCACGTATACCTTTGATATAGACTATTGTAGGTTGAATCATAGTAGAAAATGGTATTTCATGGGTCATCATCGTTTTCTTGAAAGCAGCCATCGGATTAGATTGCAGCGTGTCCGTTTTAATGGGAAAATAGAGCAACGGTAGCCACCAATAGCATTATTAGGTTCAGACATCTTGAAACAAATGAAAGGAATCAATGCCAATTTTGGGAAAGTACTCGAGTCGAATGCTAAAGGTAAAAGAACTCGAGGAAAAACTATTGCAGAAGATAGGCCGAAACAATGGAGAAAGAGAAGCATATTTTTTGATCTTCCTTATTGGGAATCTAACTTATTGCATTATAATCTGGACCTTATGCCCATTGAGAAGAATGTGTGTGAGAATGTGATATATACTTTGATCAATGATACTGAAAAGTCAAACGATAATCCTAAAGCTCGGAATGATCTTAGAGATATGTGATATATACTTTGCTCAATGACACTCTCTCAATTCATTTTCCTTTTCGGTTAGATTCTTTTTGAAATTATTTCCTTTTCAAAGGTGAATTATTTAATATTGGAATGAAAAGCACCTGAATAGAGCAGAATGGATATAAATGATTGATATAGTTGATCGCAACTGATTTGGTATTGATGCATAATGATTGATTCACTTATATTATGCACCTGGCTTTGTAGGTTATTTTCACTTACTGACATGATTTATTTGTATTCTTTTGGTCTATCTATGTTTACTGATTTCCTATGTTTTCATATGAACTTGGTTGTCATTGTTTAACCATGTACATAGAGATGCTGAAGCAAAATCAGGTGAAAAATCTATTCAAATCAATCAAAGGGAGCTCTTCACTTGCTCCAGAGCAGTCATCACATGCTCAATCTCAGGCTCCAGCTTCATCTTCGTCTTCTGATCGAGTCTCTTTACGTCATATACAGGCCATCGTTCCATCTTCATCAACTAATAGAGCCTCGCCACAGAATGTCATTCCATCTTCATCATCTGATGGAGGCTCGTCACAGAATGTTATTGCATCTTCATCATATAATGGAGTCTCTTCAGAACGAACTAGACGTAGACGAGTTACAGATGACTCGGCGACTCGTGATTGGGTTGTCGATATTACATGTACTTATAAATTAAAAATAATTTTGTTTTCCTCGATTAATATTTTAATATGGTCTTTATTTTGTTGCAGATGAACATTAAGTGATAAAATCTATTAGGTTGAAGGTTAAGAATGTACATAACTTGGAGAATGGATTGCGTATAATTGTAGAATGTGATGAGTTTGCTCAACCTATTGGAAAATTAGTCGGGCTTCTCGCAGAATTTTTGGGGCAGCTTGCTACAAATCCTCGATACTTTCCTATTGGCGAGGGTTGGGCATCCATGCCTAAACCTTTTGTGGACCGTGCTTTAATTGATTTTGTAATGATAATGCCTTTTAATTCTTTTGCTTAGTTTATATGTTATAGTTCTGTCGGCAGTAAACTAACATATATTATTTTGTGAAGTCTCGATTTTTCTTTAGGAGTGATCAACAAAAGCTAAAAGGTTGGATTAACAATTCGCTTAAGAAAAAGTGGAAGGAATTCAGGCTTAAACTATGGCATGAGGCTGAGGATCCATTAAGATATCATCAAGATTCTTCCTCTTCTTCTTCTTATTCGCTTAACAAAAAATGGAAGGAATTCAGGTTTAAACTATGGCATGAGGCTGAGGATCCATTATTGAGTAAAGAAGATATCATCAAGATTCTTCCTCTTCTTCTTCTTTTTCTTCTTCTTATTCGCTTTAACAAAAAGTGGAAGGAATTCAGGCTTAAACTATGGCATGAAGCGGAGGATCCATTATTGAGTAAAGAAGATATCATCAAGATTCTTCCTCCTCTTCATCTTCCTCTTCTTATTCCTCTTCCTCTTCTTCTTCTTCTTCTTCTTCTTCTTCTTCTCTGCCACAGTTGTGGCTTCTTTTTTTCCCCTTTTCCGTTTCGCTTGATGCAACTGGGCCCTTTTTCGCTTTTTATATGTAACAAATATTCTCCTATTTTGACTCGTAGGCTCTTTGCTTGAGAAATCAACGGATTCGAGAACAATTATGTTTTAATATGATGAATATTTTGCTTGTCTAATTCTCTATTATTTATGTTAATGATTATAATGGGTGCTTGATTACATATTATGATGGATTTTGTGCAGTAAAAAGGATCTAAATGTAGAATTAAAAAATTAACATTAAAAATATTACAATTATAGCAGTATAAACTGGCTATAATTGAAAGACAACAATTACGACGGTTACTAACCGCCACAATCAGCAAAGTAAATAGCCGTTCTTAACTATGCATATTGCAGTGGTTTTATCTGCATATTGCGGCGGTTAAAAGAAAACTGCCGTATTAAACCTTTTGACGGAAGCGATTATTGCGAGTTTGTAAGCTATTAATGACAATTATGGCGGTTCTAAACCGCCGCTAAGCACATATTAGGCCGTCGTAAATACCCTTTTTTGTAGTGCGAAAACCATAGGTAAGGGATGCCTAATTTTCTCAATTATTATACTATGCGGGGATCTACTTTGACCTGTGAAGTGATTGAATAAAAACTGACAAGGGTAGTTATATAGCCATTAGAGTATGTACCACAATGTAATTAAGGTTCTTGCTTGAGTGTCCATTTAAATGCAATTTATGGAAACGGATGGAAGTTGGATTTTGACTGCCTCAAGTAATTATGTAAGTAAATCTAAGTAATGATTTCACTGCTTAGATTTTATATTTCGTGGCTTCTCAGATTTATTAACAAAAAGTAACTGTATTAATGTATGCTTTAATTAGAAATGTCAATAAAAATAAAATTAATTACGACTACGTACTTCGACCCCGATGTAAGTCGATGATAACTATTAAGGGTGAGTATTATCAAACGGACATATAGTTTTTTTTAACTATTATGTTCGAATCAATTTACGCGTAACTTAACTAATTTTATAAAATACATATTATATATCACCAGCACAGCTAATATAGTGATAGTTCATTTCATAAAATTTGACCTTGAATTGAACAAGTAGAAAAAGATGAGGACGTGAATAAGTGAAACAAATGCAGCTCCAATTATGTTTCAATGATTTGAGATAGCTACTGCTAATAATAACTAGCCTATATATGTCTATAACAGTGTGATGCCAGTTTGGACCATGTCAGAATATTAACGTAATAATTGGGAGGTATAACCGTATAATCTCCACAATCTATTGTCACAAAATCTTTTTTTTTTTTTTTTTTTTTTTTGAAAATTTAAATGATGGGAATACTAGATAAAGAAGATTATTAAGTAAAATACTGCTCGTGTTCTCCTTTTTTTCATTTTCAGAATTTTTGAAATGAGCAACCAAAATGTAATCTTCGGTTAAAAAAAAGATAGGTAAACACACTAAATTATCACTAAGAGTTGTAAAGATCGATGAATTGTGTTCTTCTGCCTTTAATTAAATGTCAGGGGATTGAGCCTTGTACATAAAAAAATTCTCGCTAGCAATGCTTCCACCTCTAATGAACCTTATACGGTGTGAATTCGAAGTAATCATGATCCAAATACAAATATGCGGAAACCAAAAAAAGAAAAAATAAACCACTTGGTGAAACACTATCTTATTTTGGTTGATTTATGTCAAATTGCCCACTTCTTCGGATTAAGGCGCATCCTTACTGTATGAAAGGTTTTAATTATGCCAGAAAGATGATTGCACGAAGACAACATGTTCTACAATAAAAAAATCAAATTAAGACAATCATTCGAAGAATAAATCAAGTAAAACCTAATTTTGAGAAGATAAATTATTCAATGATACACGTGATAGTATTCAATGGTGACAGTTCAAAATGGTTAAGAATCTCTTTCGGAAAATTCCTAAAAGGGTTGACATATTATACACAATAATATATATTATTAATAGCGCCAAAATGATCCAAGATGAATTAGACACTACACAATTATAGCCATATTTATCCCTTTTCTCATAGCAAATAGATTAAGGGGAAACCCAATCATGAGAAACATGCTACACGTTGGTCATCAACATCAATTGCTAATTCAAGCTAAAACTCTAATAATTCTAATTCTAATAATAAATAAATTCTTAAACTTCTATATGCGTGTGGCACAAACAATCGTTATCATGAAGTTGATAACACGCCTATAAAAGAAAAAAGAAAGAAATTGTGGTGAGACAAGGACGCACTATTATGGTAAAATAATAAAGTAAGGTTATGATTGGTAATTTTGATTTGAATTTATAAACTTATTCAAACAAAGAGGAAAAAAATTGAGAAATGATTCGTCAAATAGATTACTACATTTACGGATAGGAGCATGGTTTCAAATATGTTTAGACAATTACAAATCATTTTTATAATTTAGAATAGGACAAGTACAATTGGGTTGAGTGTTTTAAAAAGTAAGAACGTAAAGTGTGCGTTTTACTTAATAAAAGATAAGATGTTTTACTATTAATATTTGATTTCTCTTTGACAACTAATATCAAGATCAATTTACGAGCACCATAGTATGAATAATCCAACATGTTCAGTCTTATGGACAATCTTTTTGACATGGGCTAAACCTAGCCGTTGAACAAACTGAAGTGGTTGAGTCTCCTGTATTCTTTATGATCAAATAACCCTTCATTAATTTAAATTGATAAATATTAAGTAGCTATACCTACTAAGAAAACAACCATTCCTTACAATTTGAAATTTTCATGAGCTTAACATGGTGAATTCAAACTATCAACTTGTTAGTTGAGACAATTTGTATTCATTTATGAATAGGGTTAAAGCAATTTGGCACACTTACAGTTCTAAATAAATTTTCACCAAATATAGAAAATGTTGCTAACAACAATAGTTTACATATTAAAGATTTTTCTCCTTTGTGAAATGACAATTCTAATAGTGTAGAAATTCTTTACATTATTAATATATATAAATTAAAGGTAAATATTTATATATTTTACCCGGTATTTACATTAAATTATGCAAAGTGATTGATGATATATTCATGTTTTGAATGCATTAGTTTAATGTAAAAACCAAGTGTGAAGACGATGTAAGTTAAACTTATTTAAGAATAGGTTGAAGCCATTTTCGGAAGCTTATAATCCTAAATAAATTTTCACCGAATATGGAAAATTCTACTATCAACAATAGCTTACATATCAAATACTTCTCTCGTTTGCCAAATACAACTTCTGTAGTACCGCTTAAGAAGTTTACTTTTAATACCTTGAGAGACAATGCATTAAAAAAGGGTTATAAAATTGATTCCATTGAAAAAAGAAAAGATGTAGCAAAAAGTGTTATTTTACAAAATAATCATACAGCGAAATTTCTTCTGTTTTCTGACTGCTAAAAAAGTTCGTTCATCCTCTTCTTTTTCCGATGCAGTCTCAAAGAATAGAATATCAAATACTTTAATTAACACTTCAGTACCAACAAAATACTATGATACAAACTTAGCATTGCATCACTAAGAAAACACTCTATAATTTTAAACCATAGAAAAAATAAAGAATACATAAAAATTCAAACCTAAATACCAGATCACCACAAGAGAAAATGTCTTCAAACTTAAAAAATTTCAAATATGTATCCAAGTAATTATAACAAAATAAAAAGATAATTGTAAAATTGAGTTTGTATCACTGCACACCAGTGAGATGCCTAGATTAATCAACTTGAACCAAACTATTGATTATATAATCGTAGTACATAAAAATTGAAAAGTATGAAATTTAAAAATAAGTGATTCTTCTACAAAAATATTGAACAAATCATTTCTTCTCTCCCAAAATTCAGGGAAATTTCTTTTAGCCTGTCTTCTTTTTGAATTCTTGAATTTACACAAGTATACACAAATAAAAAATCCAAAAACTCCCCTTATTCGATCCCTTTTTTGAAATTTTTTAAGAAGACGGGGAGAAGATAACTCAGAAGTGAGGAAGAGAAAGAACTCTGGAAAAAAATATAAGAAGAGAGATAACTGAAAATGATTGATTTTTCATTTTGCATTAAGTAAAATGGGTAAAAAGTTGAGAAAATGATAGATGAAATGGGAAAAATATAACGGCCAAAAAGATAAAAGAGGAAGCCAGTTATGTGGGACTTAAATTTTCACATATCCAATAACTAGAGGTGCCTCATATAAATTTTGTTAGTTGAGTCTCACTCATAATAAAAATTTCTCTTTTAAGAAGTCAAATATTAGACAGTTTTATTGTGAAAACAGAAATAAGGTAATACTACAACAAATACAGCACAATTTCAAAGTTCAACAAAAGCCAGATAGTACTAGTCAAACCTCAAACTTTACAGGCAATATTGGTTAGCATAGTTGTTCACAAATGTTCACGTAACAAAACACAAATGCTTCTCTCTCTCACCCTCTCTCTTTCTCTCCCTCTATAAAGACAGGCTGGAAGGATCCAACTCAAACCCCACTTACATTATTAACAATTAATAATATTTTCATTCAAAGCAAATGAAAGAAAATCCAAAAAGAAAAAACACCCACAATAAAAGAAAAAGAAAAAATAAATCAAAAGAGGTCAATGAAATTGAAAATGATGAGGTTTCATGTTTAAGCAAAAATATAAGGTGATTTTTTTTCTTTTATCTACTAAATAATTTTTGAAATTAGTCGAGGTGTCCCTAAATTCTAACACCATAATAATTTTATAAAAAAAAAAAGAAAAAGAAAAAAGAAAAAATACTAAAGAAAAAGTTGAAAAATCAGACAACTAAAGGAGATTAGCTTCTTTCCTTTCCTTTTCCCCTTCACCTTTATTTTCTTCCTGCTTCTGCTAAGCATCTTTTTTCTCACTTTTTTGCTCCTCTATCATTCTTGTTCATTCTTTACCTTCCTCTTGGTGAAAAAAAAAGTATTTTCCCTTAGGTTCTCTTGCTTTAATTTGATACTTTGATTCCATACTTCCCTCTTATTTCTTTCCGTTTCTTCAGCTGAAACCTGTTAGTAAAATCTTTGATTCTTGTTGAGCTTTGTCTCTCCGGCATTGATCATTTGATCACAAAGTCTAATTCCTTTTCTTATTGGGATTTTCTCTTTTCCCCAGAAATTGTGCTTGGAGCTTTAATACCTTTGCTGAAATTCTTTGTTGATCCCTTCTTGGTTCTGCTGTTCAAAGCTTAAAAATCCCACTTTTTCTTGTTTTTCATTTCCAAGATTGTGACTTTCGTACTTCTCCAATTGTTGGGTGTCTAAGAATTCCTTTTTTTTTTTTTTTTTGTTTACCATTTGTTTGGTTACTTGTAGTTTGTATTCTGTTTGTTTGAGCTCTAAACTCTTGAGAATTTTGCTCTTGTTTCTTTTTCTCCCTGTAATGGTCTAATTCTCTGTATTTCCCAGTTAGTTCTTGGTATAAAGTTGTTAACTTACTCTCTTTTTTTCCCCTTTTGATTAATTGAATTCTGTGGATCCTATCTAAATTGTGTTCTTGATTCCATGGGACTTTGTCATGGAAAACCCATTGAACCCCCACAAAACTTGTCTGAAAATCCCATAATTCCCATTGATAATGAGGAATTGAGTTCCCACACTGGTAAAACACCAAAGTTTCCTTTTTACAGCCCAAGTCCTTTGCCTAGTGGATTCAAGAATTCCCCTGCTTCCAATTCTAGTGTAACTTCAACCCCTTTGAGATTTCTCAAACGCCCATTTCCACCACCATCACCAGCTAAGCATATTAGGGCATTGCTTGCTAGGAGGCATGGCTCAATTAAGCCTAACGAGGCTACAATTCCTGAGGGGAGTGAGAGTGATATTGGGTTGGATAAGAATTTTGGATACTCAAAGAATTTCTTAAGCCACTATGAGCTTGGAGAAGAAGTGGGAAGAGGCCATTTTGGTTATACTTCTGCAGCTAAGGGGAAAAAAGGGAGTTTGAAAGGGCATGATGTGGCTGTTAAAGTTATCCCAAAATCAAAGGTTTGCCCTTTTATGCTGTTTTCCCTATTAATAAAAAGTACAGTAAAGGTTTTGTTTCTATATTTGTTTGATTGCTAAATCTTGCTGAAGTCTTCATTTGTCATTGCTGCTGATTGTAATATTAACTGGTCGAGATGTCATCGATTGTAAGTGCTTTGAGGTGCAAAGCGTCTGATGACTTTGAATGAGCTGCAGTCTTTCTGCAGAAATATAGTAATAGTCGGATATTCTCATTGTTTCGACAAGTGTTGGTTCCGGAAATGGTTGATAAGGATGGCAAGTGGGCTAGATAGATTTGTTGGAACTTCCATTATTAGGTTTATGAGAAATTGACCTTGGCCAGAAGTGAAAATTATTGTGGATTTTATGTGGACAGTCCAGAATATCTGATATTGGATTTTTTGTTGTATAGTTTGGTACCTATCAAGAAAAGAAAAGGTTGACTTATACCCCTGAGACTGTTTCTAGTTACTGAAAATATTCTGGGTTTATCTATTATTACATAGAAAAGTTGAAGCAAAGCATTAGGTGGAAGATGATTCCAATCATTTTCTTGTCAACTGTGTTTACATGATGTTATCCTGTTATTTTCACGCTGAAAGCAGTATTGAACTTGATTATATTCGTTCTTTCATTTTAATGAAACTGAGGAATCTTTTGCAGATGACTACAGCAATTGCAATTGAGGACGTAAGGAGGGAAGTCAAAATATTGCGTGCTTTAACAGGACATAGGAATCTGGTCCAATTTTATGATGCCTATGAGGACGAGGAAAATGTATATATAGTCATGGAGTAAGTTAAATTAGTCAATCTTAATGCTGTTTCTACTTTAGTTATGTTGAATTCAGAATGTGTAGACCTTCTTTCACGGTAACATGTCAATGCTATACTTCAGCATTCTGATATAAAAGAAATATGATCTTTGTTTTCTATTAGGCACTACGTCCTTCCAAATGTTTGCATTGGCTTGAATAATTATTGTTGGCAAAACTGAAATAAATGGTCGTCATTCATTGGGAGCTAATTTAATTAGGAATTTGTTGGATGTGCAAATGATTTAATGCCAGCAATCTTCATGGCTGATATGAGTTTTCTATTGTCAAGCTAGTTTAATATCAGAGTTGTAGATTAAGATACATAAAGAATCACCCTGATTCATATTTCCAATGTTTTTATAATTGTTTGCCAAACCAGGAGAGATATCTATTGTAGTTCATCAATTCTAGCTTTTATGTTTACCCACTTGTGTATACTTATCTTTGTGAAATCTTCTTCAGGTTATGTAAAGGAGGAGAATTACTGGACCGGATACTTGCAAGGTGCGTACTTAATATATTTTCAGCTTTGCATTCTTGTTATTCTATGTAAATGTCCTGACTTCCGATTTTTTTTGAAGGGGTGGGAAATACTCGGAAGAAGATGCCAAAGCTGTCATGGTGCAGCTTCTCAGCGTGACATCGTACTGTCATTTTCAAGGGGTTGTTCACCGTGACTTAAAGCCTGAGGTAATGAATTCTTTTTATTTCCTTATGACATATAAATAATCAACCATTCGTTGCAATATGCTCTCTACTTTGGTTTAAAACTTCTGTTTCTAGTAGCAGATTACTCACTTGAATGGCTAGGCCTACCTAACAAGTTATTGTTGAACTATAAGTTAGCAAGAAATAGTATATCCAACTACGAAAAGCTCGGCAATTTTATATTTGTTGATGGTACTTAATCATTATTTTCAAGATACTTGAAACTTTAAGGTTTTTAAACTTTTTGATTAAATGATTGAACTTCCATTTTCAGTTTTTTTTTTTGTTTGGTGGGGGGG
>MCJB01032722.1:9298-32633 GCA_002018475.1 Nicotiana obtusifolia | reverse complement strand
GGGGGGGGGGGGGGGGGGGCAGTACTGGTTGCTGTTTTAGCTCCAGTAAATATCTGACATGTATCTTTACATATTAGTTGAAGCATTATGAAACGGATAGTGCAATCAATAAGGCAATCTAGTAAAACTTGTGTAGAATTGCTTCACTACCGTAATCGGATATCTTATTGGTATATTCTTGTATTAGTATAGCTTCTTCGTCTACGTGGAATGGAAATAAATCAGAAGATAGTGTCTGTGAGAACTGGTTAGTAATTTGTTGATAGAATTTTCTTGATGAATAGGGTCAAGTTTACTGAGAAAAGTGTTGCACTAATTTTGTCGATGGACATTAAGTGCACGAGTGCAAGCACACTAGCATAATTAATAACCTCAAATATCAAAAGAAAACACTCAAGGCATCATCATTGTAGCCGTTATACGACTCTCAACATCATAACTGATATATTAATCACGTGCAACAAGTTACAGTAGATGAAATGAGTATTCATGGATTCCATATGTTCAATTGTTCATATAGGATATCTAGGATCCTTCTCAACTAATTAGGTGACTAAAAGAGCATTCACGTGAAATTTTCGGTAACATAATATCACATGATGAATGCTGATAACCCAATCATAATTTTGCATGAGCCCCTGTAAAGTATTGAGAGAGTCAAATCAGCTCAACCAAATCAAACTGCTTTTGGAGGTTTTGTCTACCGGGCAGACCACTGAAGAAATTAGTTATGCTCTGCAATTGTTCTTACAGTATCTGCTGGAAATGTCCGGGGTTTCTTCTAATCCCACCCTATAAGTGAAACAAATGTAGTGTCATTTCTTTCCTCCCTCGCTCTCTGCTTCATATGCTCTTTTTATTTCTTTGGTTTCTGAGCTCATTATATTGACAGCTGTTCTTGTGTTTTATTCAGAACTTCCTTTTTGTTTCTAAGGATGAGAACTCTCCTTTAAAGGCCATTGACTTTGGTCTTTCTGATTATGTAAAACCAGGTAATATTAATGCATACAACGTTTTTATCATTTTTATTCTGTTCTTGTAGCATGCCATAGTTGACTAATGGAAGTATTTGCAGATGAAAGGCTTAATGATATTGTTGGAAGTGCATACTATGTTGCTCCTGAGGTTTTGCATAGATCTTATGGAACAGAAGCGGACATGTGGAGCATTGGTGTAATTGCCTATATTCTTCTTTGTGGAAGCAGACCTTTCTGGGCACGAACAGAGTCTGGTATATTTAGGGCCATCCTGAAAACTGATCCAAACTTTGAAGAAGCCCCTTGGCCCTCTTTGTCTTCTGATGCGGTAGACTTTGTAAAAAGATTGCTCAATAAGGATTACCGCAAAAGGCTAACTGCAGCTCAGGCTCTCAGTAAGTCTCCTTGTACAATGTCAATTTTGGGTATATCCTCTCAGCATTCTGTAGTAGAACTTATAATAGTGGAGTAAGGATATAGCTCTACCAGTTTCAAGTTCCTTAATGTCCTTGTCAAGTCTTGTCTCGAGAAGAACTCATCGGAGCCGTAGATGAAGCTATAATGACTTCTTGATATAACCAAATTACCTATGTGGTTTCATGTTTGATTATCTTAGTAATTTATCAGATTTTAGCTGTATTATTGATTTCTTAACCTGTCTCATTACTTGTCTAGGTCATCCTTGGTTAACTGGTTATCATGATGTGAAGATTCCTTTGGATATGATAGTATATAAGCTTGTAAAAGCTTATGTATATTCGTCTTCTCTTCGAAAAGCTGCTTTAAGGGTATGTAAATCTGTTCTGGTGGAACTTGTCTTCTAAGTTCAGCAGTCATATAATTTAGCCAAAAAATCTAATATGAACACTTCTGTAAGTAGTGCCATGCTTTTTTAGGCATGTTAAGGTCATACAAGTTCTTTTATGTTTAGTTCCTGTTATATTTCTTCAATCTCTTTCCATCGCCCCTGCACCAAATAGCTAAGGGAGCATGATGTGATCAGCAAGGTTCTAATATAACCTGTTCATCCTTTCTGTGATCCTGTAAATATGTAGGGGAACAGATTTGTCCTTTTACTGAGAGATTATAGTATATAAATAGCAAAGAAATGCAATGTCATAAGCATCCGTGTGCAAGATGCTAGTCTGTAGATTATCCATATTGTACAGGAAAACAATCTTGGAGCAATATGAATGATAGTATTTTGACTTGTTAAAAAAATGTTAGCTGCTCAATTGGTTAGCTGTATGATTTATCGTTTGCGGCTACTATAACAGGCTCTTGCTAAGACATTGACCATACAACAACTAGCTTATCTTCGGGATCAGTTTACATTATTAGGGCCAAGCAAAAGTGGACTTGTAGCTCTACCAAACTTCAAAATGGTAACCGCTCTATCCTCAACCATCATCATTACTGAAAAATAAAAAGAAACTAAAAAGAATGTTGACTGATTTTCTATTTTTCTTTCAATATACTTTTCCTTTATTTACGATTCTCCACTACTGAAATGAGTTCAATGACTTGGCAGGCTGTGATGAAGAACTCCACCGATGCAATGAAGGATTCAAGGGTTTTCGACTTTGTCAATACGGTAAGCTGAGGAAGCTCCTTTGATTTTATCTTGTTGAAGTTTTGAAATTTATGGTTACAATCCTGATGGACATAGTGAAGTAATAACGAATTTTATTCACTGACTTTTTTCATGTCCCGAGCAGGTTAGTTCTCTTCAATACAGAAAGTTGGATTTTGAAGAATTCTGTGCTGCTGCTATAAGTGTACATCAGCTTGAGGGAATGGAAAGCTGGGAGCAACATGCTCGTCGTGGCTATGAGTTCTTTGAAAAGGAGGGGAACAGGCCTATTATGATAGAGGAACTTGCCTCGGTACATTCTCCCCCCTCCCCCTTTTCTTATCATGATTCTAATATGGTGGTGGCATGACTAAACTTGCCCAAATTGAATTCTGGACTTCATTAACTGGAGTATTGCAAAATTGCGGAAACATCTTTAATTCTCAGCTTCTAGCTTACTAATTTTAACTATATTTCTTCAAACAGGAGCTCGGGCTTAGTCCTTCAGTTCCAGTTCATGTAGTTCTGCAGGACTGGATAAGGCATTCTGATGGGAAGCTCAGTTTCTTGGGATTTGTCCGGCTTCTGCATGGAGTTTCTTCGCGTACATTTCAAAAAGCTTAGGATATAACCTTCCTTTATGAACTTATCCAATGCTTCATCTAGCCTTCAGACTACTAAATCGAAGAATCAAAGTCTTGTTGCTTGATCGAACGGTGGCAATAGATGATCGGTTAAATGCTGAGACAGCTGGTTTACGACGAAGCTACAGATCCTATTTGATTGAAAATGCATGGCGCATTAGCAGCATATTTGGTGTCAAGTCTTATTTTGTCATGTAATTCTTGTATTCTTCAAATGTTGGATGGCATACCACTCAAGAGGATTGTACAGATAAGTGTAAGTAGGGCCAGAAAAGACAGCTGAAAGCTGAGATGAGTTTTTGTGGCTTCTGGAGGGTAAAGCCTTGTTTACCATTTCGCTTAGCTTAATAAACTCTTTCTTCTACTGCGTCTGTAACCTTAGATTGTCAATATATGGACAGCCATTCTGCAACTGCTGTCAGTCTTGCTTGTGAGTTGGTTTGGATATGAGATTGTGGTGGCTTAAGACTGCTCTTCATGTCCCGAATTGGCATTTCTACTGTCAAAATAGGCTTGCAACTCTTAATCTTGGGTTTTGTGTTTCCGTTTATAAGTGATACCAGAAGGATTTGCATTTGTCGTAGCTAAGATTAACATTTTGTTAATATTCTTTAGGAGGCACAGATGATTTATAATCTCATAATTTTACAAAACTCATTAAACACCTAAATTTTGTATTAACTATATTAATTCCTTAGCCAATACAACAGTAGTTATAATTGTTTTTGTTCTGTATACTACTACTACCTTACACATTCGTCTGAAAATCTTGGTTCAAATGTATGACGTTGGAGGGTCAAATGCTTTTTTTGTCCTTTGAGCAAATGATGGGACATTTACCAAAATCGAAATGATAGGAGGTTATGTGCATTGCAATTGATGCATACCTTTTTAGGGGCCAATTGCTTTTGAGCTTTGAGTTTTTCTTTGTTTATAAGAAAAAAGAATTTGTTGTCTGTCAGTTGGGAGTTCTACTTATAGGTAAATGCCCCACCAACATAATTTACTCTTAGATATTATGATCCATAGTAATTTCATCAGGAGTTTAAACAACTAGGTTTGGTCCAAGGAGGGCCACTAATCCTCAGTGAAAATGATTTAAACCTTTGAGAGAACGGCAGATACAACAGTTATATTTTTTTAATGGACACAAAACTATTTAATGTGATATAATAGATGATTTATTCTGTTTTTGTGGCATTACGTAAGTAAATAGGATTTTCCAAAAAATGTTCACTTTTGGCTCAATATTTCAGTTTTATTTTTAAGAGAATACCATAAACATGCAAAACGAATGTGTAGAATGCACCTTAACGATAAAGCATAAAATGAACAGACGCAAGTTATTATTATACATGCCATAGTCACATATATCGAATACGATTTATAAATGGCATATGCCGAATGCAATTTATAAGATGTATTTGTTGAATGCAATTTATGTTCGCTGATAGACATGCCTCAGTTTATCTATTCTCAATTCCTAGTTGGATCCTTATTCTTTACATAATTTTTTAAAAAAAATTCTTTAGCTCTTCATTTATAATTTTAATAGAGAATGATTTTTTAAAAAAGGTTTCTCCTGTTGTAGGTTAAATAAATTAAAGAATTATTCTTCGATGTAGCATAAAACATATTTACTAAGGCCTAAAAGAATTAACTGATAAAGCACTATTGGATATACATATGCATGAGTGAATTTTTATATTTATCAAAGAACACCAGTGAATCTCAATGTTTATCCGAAAAAATTGACAAATCATTATTATATAAAGGTTATACCATAGAGGAGAAACTTATTATTTTTTTTTAAAATTTATATAAGCCATTCCCTATTAGAGAATTATAAATAAAATTGAAAAGAAAATTAATACTTATTGTAACTAACAAAAAAGTCCAAAAAGGAAATGGAGAATGGGGACATTTTTTTAATCATCATAAATGTAGGTTGTAGTTGAAGATAAGTACTAAACTGAAACATTTAAAAACTTGAGGCACCAAATTTGAGTTTCCTCTAGATCTTCATATTTATTTGTTCCTCTGCTACTCAAGAATCAGAAATGGCGATCCAAAAAACCCACAAGGCAAAGCCAAAACCAAGATCCTCAACACTCATACTCACAGTTGCAATTGCAGCGATAACTTTACTATCCATTGCTTCACCATTAGTTTCCCCAAATGGGTTCTCTTTTTCAACTCCTAAAAGCTTAAGAAACTCACTGTACTCTAAAAACCATAAACAATTTAATGGGCCTCACAAGTACCTTTATTGGGGCAATAGAATTGACTGCCCTGGAAAACATTGTGATACTTGTGCAGGTTTGGGTCATCAAGAATCAAGCCTCAGGTGTGCTCTTGAAGAAGCTATGTTTCTTCAGAGGTACAAAACATTCATGGTATCTCAATTTTGGGTTTCTTGATAATAGCTAATTTAGTTTGCAAAGTTTGAATATTTTTTTATGTTGAAGTGGGTTTTACTTTGCTACATGTTTGTTTCTTGATTGCTTTAAAAAGGAGGAATTTTGGTTTAGTATTTTTCGTTGTAGCTCAGCTCGTAGTGGATTCTTTACATAAGCAGATTATGAATACAAAAATGTTTTTTTAATTAGTTTACGGAGCATTTGCTGCTGTTTTGAGCTGGGCTGGTGTAATAGTAGCATTTGTTGGTTGAAGCAAATAACAAGAATAGGATTTGATGATTGCTTGTTTCCCTTATTAGGAAAAAAATAAATAATAGCATTTGATGATTTTTGAAGGGGAGCCGCGGGGCAAAGTAAAGTTGTCTCTGTGTGACCACGGATTCGAGCCGTGGAATCAATGTGACCACGGATTCGAGCCGTGGAATCAACCACCGAAGCTTGTGTTAGGGTGGGCTTCCTACATCACACCCCTTGGGGTGCAGGCCTTCCTCGGACTCTACGTGTATGCGGAATGCTTCGTTTCCGAGATTCAGTTCTTGTTACCTTGTGTAATGCATGTATTCAAGGTCAATTTAATGTCTCTGTTAGAAGTATACGGAGACTTCGGAATGTTTTGAGAGAATGAAGTCTGCATCTTGGATTAATCAGCTGTTTCAACATATGTGAGTGGTTCAGATCTTACCATTCTTTTGTGTTTATATAGGTGAGAAATTTAATCCATTCAAAAGATGGTACTCTGAGTTTTGAGCGCATAGGAATTCTATGCCTGTTTCTTTTGGTCATCCTAGGATCATTTATGCTAATATTATGGGCATAAGACTTGACATGCATGCAGCAATTATTATTATATTAATGTGAATTTGGTTAAGCACATATCTGTGTGTATGGAATTCCATGTTTGTGTTGCTTCCAAGCCAGAAATTCAGCAATAAGGCACCAATGATTTTTAAGTTGTGTTAACAGTCCAAGCATTTATAGTTTTGATGTTCTTGTTATCTAAGAATAGACTACTGCTTTTTGCAGAACGTTTGTTATGCCTTCAAGGATGTGTCTCAATCCAATCCACAACAAGAAAGGGATTCTTCATCGGTCCAGCAATTCAACCACTGAGGAAAGGTGCATTTTCTGTATAATAGCCACGTTGCAATTCATAGATTAGGTTGCATCGATTTCTGAGGAAAGGTGCATTTCTTTATTAATGGCAAGGTGAAGTTCGTTAATTAGGTTGCATCCAACAGTATGTAAAATGTATGTATGACGGTGTGAGAAAATTGATTAATTGTCTCTTATAACTTATCAAAACAATATAAAAATAAATATAAAAATATTGTCTCTTGTGGAATTTTCTCGTTTCAAAGAAAGGTAACCAACCAAAATAGAACTGCAGAGTATGTGTGTGATAACCATAGTCGTGCATGGCCCTATGCAGTAATTAGCGTTCAAATATTGTTTTCTCAATTGTGCCTAAGCTACAAAGACTAGGTTTGTGCTAATGTGATATGCCTTTGACAAGCATATGAATTTGTTTAACAATATTAGCATATAAACTTCCTTTATGTCCATCTGATTGCCAGGTGGGGCGATAGTTCGTGTGCTATGGATTCTTTGTATGATGTGGATCTCATCTCCGACACTGTACCTGTAATTTTGGACAACTCCGAAATGTGGCATCATGTCCTGGCAACAAGCATGAAGTTAGGTTCTAGAGGGGTCGCCCACGTTAAAGGAGTTAGCAGGACTGATCTCAAAGAAAAAAGTTTGTACTCAAACATTTTGCTAATCAATCGAACTGCAAGCCCACTTTCTTGGTATACTTACTCTTTCCATTGTTGCCTCCCTTCAAGTGATACGATATTGGATTGCTCGAGTTTCTCTTTTCTCTTCTTTATTTTTCTTGTCTAGTGGAAGGATGGTATCCTCCTAGTATTAGAGGATATCCATAGATGAATTTAATTCCATTGTTTAGCCAGATTGCAAAACCTTTAATTTAGTTTGCTCAAGAAAACGAACAAGAAGATTAGCTATGCGAGGATTAGTTCACAACAGCTGAAAAGTCATATTAGTTATTTTTTTGGTTTGTTCCCTTTATAAACCAGTTAGACTTTAATTACTCACTCATGTGCAAGCTTTCATTTGCTGGAAAAATGGAGCTTGTAATAGGGGATAAAATGTTCTGAAAATTTTCTGAATCTTATATGGATCAACTTTTGAATTCGGATAGAGTTACTGTATAGTTAATAATGGTAATCATTCAGGTTTGCAGAATGCAAGGACAGGAAAAATCACAGCTCCATTCTTCTGCCATATTCGTTTCTTCCTTCAATGGCTGCGGAAAAACTACGGCATGCAGCAGAAAAGGTTAGTTAACTGCATGCTTTTCACTTTTTCAATCTAATCTAGTTAAATTTACTTTGGCACTCTATCATCTATTTGTGAAATTGAAATCCTTTATCAGCGGAAAAACTAGATTACTATTACATCTCCTACTCTGTTTTCTCGATATATTGAGTCCATTGGATTCAATATCAAACATCATATCTTGAAGCTTTTTGGTTCAAAACTATAAATGCAACTTATAGTTTTTGTTCTTTATTAGCTTCCTTATATAATATACCTCAAACTTTTCATTTGTTGCATAAGTGGCTGTGTGAGGTTGCTGCCATAAAGGCCCTTTCCATCTCCTCACTGCGATATGTTTTGAAACTACTAATAGATACACTCTCCTGTGGTTTGGTGGATTCTGTCATTTTTATAGATCAAGGTGCTGCTTGGTGATTATGATGCTATACATGTTCGAAGAGGTGATGTTTTGAAGACAAGGAAGGACAGGTTTGGGGTTGGTCGAAGTTTGCACCCTCATTTGGACAGAGATACACGTCCAGAGTTCATTCTTTGCAGAATAGGGAAATGGGTACGGCGTGGGCGAACCCTTTTTATTGCTTCTAATGAGAGGACACCAGGCTTCTTTTCTCCTCTGGCTGTGAGGTTAGTGTTCTTCCAACTCATGTCTTAATCTTCATGTCCTCTACCAGATTAATATGCACTGTTTCTTTTGGTTGCTTGAAGCTATATAACTCTTATTTCCTTATGATCTTCCTAAAACTCATTAGCCTGTGTCTCAGTCCACTATTATAAAAAAAATTAGTTTCTCTAACATTAGAAGTTCTCTACATTTTCTATTGGCGTATAAATCTTTAACAATACTATACCTTTATTTTATATAAAATCTGTTACCTTCTTTCAAATAAAAAAATAAAAAAAAAGACTTTACTTTTACTTAAAGAAAACATCTGCTAACTTGTAAGGATCAGACAGAAGAAGTTCCTGGTCAAACGAATAATGCTGGTTGTAGTAGGAGAAAGTATCAATCATAAAAGCTTGTGTTTCATTGCTGCATGTTAAAATGCATTTGATCATCTACTGGAGTACCTTAACTACTGCAGGTTTAAATTTTCTAGTCTTCATGCGGACGTCATGATTAGCATTGCCTGCTATAATCTTTGTTCTGGTACCTACTATTTGTAGGTACAAGCTGGCCTATTCATCAAATTACAGCAGTATCTTGGATCCAGTGATTGAGAATAATTACCAGCTCTTCATGATAGAAAGGCTTATTATGATGGGAGCAAAAATATTTGTTAAAACAATGAAAGAAGATGATACTGATCTCAGTCTTAGCGATGATCCTAAAAAGAATACCAAGAAATGGGAAATACCTGTTTATACAAGAGAAACCGAAGAATGTTAGTTCTCAGATGCTTAACTGGATTGAGCATGCTCGTTTCATTCTTTACACCTTTTCCCTCAATTTTTGTTTATTCACTTGTAAATCAAAATTTTCTTTGTGAATGTCATAGTTGTTAGGTACTACTTGAGAGAATAGTCTGTTTCTACATGTTATATGTAAATTATCATATTGACTTCAGTGGAATCAATTGCAGATATGCAAAGTATTGTTTGAGTCATTCTTTGTTAAATTCTTGAAAATGGTGCTGCCCTGATCAAGAAATGTTAAATTTACAGATATGTTGATATATGTAATATCTACATTTACGTTTCTTGCAGTGTGAGATTTAAAGAATCTCTTGTTTTAGAGACTCTTCATTTCAAAGTACCATAGTTATTCACTAATTACACTAAGTCACTAATTAATTGTTATTGAAGAGGAAAAACTCAAAACACAAAGTTGGGAAAAAACAGGTTACTCTAGTACTCATCCAAGAAAATCATATGAAAGTCACTGAAATACTTTAAAGGGGTCGTTTGGTTGGTAAACAAGTTACCATGATTAATTATTTTGGGATTAGTTATCTCGTCCTCCCATAGGGATAAGAAAACACTACAATCCCGGGATAACTAATTCCGGAATTAGTTATATCACGATTTTATCCCAACCAAACATGGAATAAACTCATCTCAAATTTAATGCCGGGATTAGTTATCCCTTATCCCTCGTACTAAATGAGCCCTAAAATCATATTATAACGCAAATACTCATACCTTATTTTGAAGAAAGAAGACAAAAGAAAAGGAAAAAGTATTTCTCTACCTTTGGACCAAGTAGGAAACAGATAGAAGGAAGAAGCTTTATTTCATCTTTTTTATACCAACTAAATTTTTCATTATGCACAAAACTACATGTTCTTACAAGATCTCTTCATTCTATATATATTTGGAAAACCTCTAGCCTCTAGACAGAGGCCGAGCTGAGCATAAATTGAAAAGCCCAATTATGCTCTCTTTATAAGCTGCATTCTATTAAAAATCAGAATAGCTGAAAGGGAGCCTCTTCACAGAAAAGAAAAAGGGAAAAAATGGAGAGCTCTCAGCTCTTTGTCTGCTATTCCAAAGTGCTGCTAGGCCAGAGGCTCTTCCACAATGAAATCTCTTTGTCACTATAAAGCTTTCTGATTCCTCCATAAAAACCATCTGCTTCATTGCCCACTTCTCTGTGTTCCTTTCTGTTTATCACTATTTGCCTCCATCTCGAGCCGGGGGTGTACTGTTTGAACTCCAGTAGCACTGTGTCTGTGAAAAAAACTGGTCGTGAGAATGGTAATCATGAAATTCTCATTCAACATATCTACGAGTTGAAGACATAATTAAGTAAATAAAAACGTGCTCTCTCAACAGTTTAAACTTCTAGATGAGATAGTCACGCACTTCAATAATTTCACGAAACATACAACACGATCTCCTAGTCTTCTCCCTTTGCATAATGAGAAGATACAGCATGATTTCCTAGTCTTCCACCCTTTGCATGTTGGACTTCTTCTCTGCTAAAAATGCATCCTAGAGTCTAGTACATTTTATGAAGTGTGTGACATGTTAATTCATGTTTGATTGCAACTACGAATCAAACACAATTGTAGAGTGTTTGCGCTTACCAGTTTCACTCTAATCATGCATAGTATGACAAAAAAGAATAAACCAGAGATGCAATGTAGAGATTATAATACAAAGTAAGTTGATCTGGAGCTACTTATGATGGAAGAAGCATTATAAGAAACTACACCTAATTCTTTATCCTGATTTTGATCTTTGCTCAGCACACTTTTATACTTCAAAAGAAGCCTAAAATATTTTCGCCTTTTTTTTGGGACTCAACTAGTCTATCGAATGAAATGGGGAATAAAAGAAACTACTTTGAGTGTTTTCCTAAGAAGAAACTAAACAGAGATTCTAGAGTTATTTAACCATGATTTTCAATTGTTAACATAAGAGCTCACAATATATTACTGTTATGAAAGTTTTAGAAAAGATGATTCTGATATTTAGTGATTGAAAGGTCAATCTTTCT
This sequence comes from Nicotiana obtusifolia, assembly GCA_002018475.1. NCBI lineage: Eukaryota > Viridiplantae > Streptophyta > Magnoliopsida > Solanales > Solanaceae > Nicotiana > Nicotiana obtusifolia. The sequence continues at coordinate 21,219 of MCJB01032722.1, read as the reverse complement.
TACCACTGGAATGACAATGGCAATTCAATTCGTTGCCATTACAGGACTCCAAGTGTCCAACAACTCCATACCACCAACCTGAGTACAATGAGCAGAACTTTAAGAGTATATTTCAATGCTAATCAGATTTAAAACAAAGTCATGAAATCAAGAAAGTGCTAAATTCTAATGGAAAAACAATTAGCCTTCAATTTGACCAAAAAACACACCATATGGGAACTCTTTGCTTTTTCTCCACTGAATCTCAAAGTGATCATCAGGTTTCAGATCATTTAAGCAATCTGTTATATGTAGAACATAAGGAGGAGTATCAACAGTTGGTGCTCTTAGCCTATTCCATTCTATGTTTTCCTCTACTATTCGCCTCCCCTGTGCCGGATACCTGCAAAACTAGTCCATTCTTAGTCAGGCTAAAGGACTAAAAGAAAAAACAAATCTTGAATACATCTATCTTCCTCATTCAAGGGTAAAATTTTTACCTTGCTCTGAAGGTATTTGTGTTAAAATCATAGCTAACTTCAGCATCATAACTAGATAGCATAAAACCAACATGGCCATTCTGCACCTTCAAAAGAAAAGGCATGATCTATCACCACTTAGTTCAACAGATACTAATCAAGTTTTATATAAATAAAAGAAAAATGGTTGTAAAAACTACAGGTAACAATCCATGATTTGTGTAACTAGTAACCTGAAAAATAATGCAGGTAACCTAGCACAACATGATATTGGTAAAAGTTCTTGCGCAATTATCAGTGTATAAAAGTTAAACTCTTCAGCAATTACCTCGCGGTTAAAAACCTGAGCTGAGAACCAAAACTTGCCAGACTCAAGGGAGAGATACCAATCTATAATTGAGTTCATTGCTGAAGAACTTCTAACCTTGCTGTTATCTTCATTTCCTTTTGATCTGTTCCATAAAAGTTGCCTAATTTCTGAAAATTTCCCAAGTAAATCTTTCTTTTTTCTTGAATTTTCCAAGAGGGAATCATTATTTCTTGAGGCAATGTAGCATTGCCATTCTCTATAAGCAGCAGACCCTATCAATGCACTCCATTTTTCCTTCATATGTTTCTCCCACAAATGATCACTTGTGCATTTTTCTCTCAAATAACTGCAAACTGCAGCCATACTACACAGACCATTTGGTGGAAGCCTCTCAAAGATACATTCCAAAGTCAAATCAGGCAAATCCAGTAAAGAAATCTCCTCTTCCTTCTCCACAACATTCTCTAGTTTTGACTTAACTGGATTTTTCATTAGAAGCACATTCAAGTAACTAATAGAATTCCTACCTTTTCTGAACCATGAAGCCAAAAACTTTAAAAACTCTTCGCAAAACCAGAGATTTGAGAAAGCTCCCATTGTACTCGTCAAAGTAGGAAGTGGCTTAAGAAATGACTTAGAAAGTAGCAGGATGAAAGGAAAACAAGAAATCAACAAAAACAGCATTGCACTAAAAAAAACAGTTTTTTTTTTGCTGTGCCAAGACAATTCAAGAACTGCTGCAATGCTAGGGAGACACACTAGTTTTATACCACTATATAGTAAAAAGGGTAAAAAGCAAAGTGCTTGGATTATGCAAATTTTGGCGGAGTTTTCAAATGGGGTTGTGGCCAAAAGTACAATTAAAGAAAGTGGGCATAGGTAGATACACAGCAGACAAGCTTTAATTGTTGTGACTCACAAAACCACACAATTCACTGAAGGAAAAACCAACATTAAAGAGGTTGCTTCTTAACTGTTTTGGTATCCAGCTACAGTGAATTGCCCACCAGAGATATGAGGAACAAAAACTTGTACTATGACACTTCTTGTAGGGGTCAAATATAAGCCAAGATTGGTATACTTTGGTTATTAAACAAGAAAAAATTGTTGGAAGAAACTCCCCTCAAAGACTCAAATTTTATCAACTTTGGTAATACCAATCTTGATGGTTCCTCAAGTGACAATGAAAGACAAACAACAAAACGGTTTTCTATCTATGTCATATATAACAAGATCATTTGTTCACAAACCAAGAAAGTAAAAGGATTAAAAAATCTTTAAAATTGGAAGATAGTTGAAGATGAGGATGAATACAAAGTGGATCATCAATTTCATCCAAGATTTTGTCGGGGCTAAGAAAATGATTCTCTAATTAAATAAGTGTCTATAGGTAATGTGGGGAAGACTTTAGACTTAGGTAGCAGAGATTAAAAAGGTAGTTGCCACAGTTCACCTAGTCATTACCCAGGTAATATTTTTTGGTTTTTCATCCGATGTCCGGTATTCGTATTGGAGCCCGATTATATTCGAATTCGCGCGCGTAAGACTCCATTGAGGGAAGGAAGCGCTCCCTACCAAAAAATTTTCTATACCCAAAGCTCGAACTGAGACCTCTTATTAAGGGGAATAACAGCTCATCTGCACACATCCTTTGGTGGTTACCCATGTAGTTATGAGACCTCATAGAAGGTAGCTGAAAGTTGCCTAACTTCTACTCAACCACACAAGAACAACTGTAAGGACCACAGACACACCATGTGGAATTAAAATAATGTGGCAGACAATCTCACCCTCAAAAATATGAATAAGAAAAATAATCGCTTCGAAATATTAGTCGTTTGAGCTAATTAAAATATTTGACATTTAAGTCATTTATTACTTTTTTCTAAGTCTTTCCTTGCTGTGTCTGAGTTGATAGAGTGTTAATTAAGATATGGTGTTTTTACAATGAGAAAAAAAGGATTAAAGGGATACTTTTATAATTAGGACTATTAAATCTTTTTTGCAAAAATTTTATTTGGCAAAGAATATATGCATATTGGAGATTGAACAATCTAAATTAGTAGGGTACGTTATTTAATGTTTAAAGACTTTAAAACATTGGTATACAAGTTTTTATATGGTTCACTAGATAAGCAACTTTAATTTGTCGCTTTCTTTTATTTTCCTTTTCTTTATACTTTTCTCGACTTTAATGCCCTCATAAGAAGGTTGTGATTATTGTCATAAAATCTGAACGAAAACGACTAGTTAATTCGACTGGATCTGGAATAACTAACATTTTATAAAGTTTAAGTTATATTATATCTTGCATGTTGTTAATTTTTTATTTTTCGAACTACCATATCAGGCTAATGTAAAATTATTTATTTTTGTAGGTCAACTTATAAATAGTGTAGAAAATTCTTTATCCTGTTCGTGTACAAACATATACTCTACTAAACATTGTTTGAAATTATCTTCCTATTCATTGTTTTAATATTCTGCAGAAAAAATGAAAAAAAAGACAGATTTGACTGAATTTACAATAGAAAGATATTGAGCCGTATTTTTGGGGAGCATCACTTTTTTATGTATTGATTCTTTGCCCTCGAGGTAGCAGTGCGTCAATAACACGGTAGACCAAATAAACTTTTATAGATTTAATTCTTTAATATACAACATGACAAGCATGAGGTTTATAATACTTCTGTGGAGTTGTTCGTTAACCATAATCCCAACGTGATTATATGCTAATAATGTCCAATATACATTATGAGAAATTTTGTTTGAGCTCAATGAAATTGTTGAGTTTTCTTTAACTACTCTTCTGTCGAACATATATATAAATCATATTTGAGCTATCTTAATTTAAAAGCGATTTCCCCTACATTATTATATTTGAGGTCCTTTTTGAACTTTGTACATGATTCAAAAATTTGTTACACATAATTTGTGACGTACACAACGGATGAGAAGAGGTCAAAGAGAAGGACTTTGATAGAGTTTTAGGTCGGTAAACTTCCAGAAAATGATACATATGACTTTTTAAGAAATCTTGTATGAGGGACAAGAGAAAGTGAAGGATTATATACTAATTCAAATGTCACGACCCAAGAATTTCATCAAAGATCGTGATGGCACCTAACCTCCAAGACTAGATTAGTCAATCACACAATAATACAAAAATATAAAATAAAATATAATTAGTCTGAATTTAACATAAACATCGGAATAGAGCTCCAAACAAAGCTAATATAGTGGTACATTAGTGAAACTCCAAAATGGGTAGTACAGAGTCATGAGCTCTAAATTGCATACATAACGAGTCTTAAAAGTACAATATTGTCTGAAAGTAATACAATAATATGAAGGGAAGGGGACTCCAAGGTTCTGGGGCGTCCATGGAGCTCTACCTTGACTCCTGTCGAACAATAAAAAACTCACTCACGAGATCCGCTACCTCCAACACCCGGATCTGCACAAAAATATGCAGAAGTGTAGTATGAGTATGGGACATGTACTCAGTAAATATCAAGACTAAACTCAATGAAGTAGTGATGAGGTTCAAGTCATGTGATACTCACTAATCAGAGCACTCGTACAATATATCAAATAACTGGCAACAAGAAGATAATTAGATGTAGTACCACCAACTCAACAAAATAAGAGTTATTAGCTCATCACAGGTAAATCAAGGTTTGACTTTGTGTGAACGACCTTGGATTCATATTTTGATGGTTCCAATAGGTTCGTACGGTGATTTTGGACTTAGGCGTATGTTTGGATTTGGAGGTTCCTTAAGATATTTTGGCTCTATTTGCCAAAAGTCGACAATTTGAAGGTTTGAAAAGTTCACAAGTTTGACCGGGAGTTGACTTTGAGGCTATCTTGTTCTGATTGTTATTCAGGACTTAGGAATATGTCCGTTTTGTCATTTGGAACTTGTGTGCAAAGTTTGGTTGCATTCTGGTTAGTTAGGCATGACTCAAACGCTTGGTTGTGAATCTTTGAAGTTCTTAAACTTGAAAATATGCTACATGTGTTTTGATACTTGATTCTTGGTTATGGATGTTATTTTGGTGCTTTGATCTTACAAGCGAGTTCGTATGTACGTTATATACTTGTGTGGATGCTTAGTGTGGGGCCCGAGGAGGTCGGGTGAGTTTAATGATTGATTTCAGATTGAGTTTTGAAAGTTGAAAGATTTGTTGGTGCTGCGGACATTGCATTTGCGATGGTCTGCTCACATTTGCAAAGTCCGTATTTTCGGACTGTTGATGGCATTTGAGTTATGGGGCTGTGAAAGCCGGCTTCGAATTTGTGAAGGGTGCGTCGCATTTGCGACGCTGGTAGCATTTGCGAGGTTCCTGGTCGCAATTGCGAAGTTTGCTGCTCAGGGACCAAGTTCGCATTTGCGATGGTCACATTTGCGAACCTTTGGTCGTATTTACAACTTCTGCAGCTGCTTATTAAGAATCATTTCGGAACTTAGAACCATTATCTCATATTTTGAACCCTATTGGAGAAGGACAATTTTTGAAGAGGATTTTCACACAAGGAAAGAGGGTAAGTGATTTTTACTTGATTTTGATATTATATCTTGTTTCTCCATGGATTATTAACACCTAAAATATGGAATTTTGAGGGAAAATTGGAAAGTTTTTCTATAACTTAAGAAAGTGAATTAAAAGCATTTTGAACTATGATTTGGACTTGATTTTAAATTTAATCACATAACTCATGGGATTATGGGTATTCGGGATCTACCCCTTAACTAGGGTTTTGACTTTGTGAATCCGGGTTTGACTTTTTTTGACTTTTTAGAAATTGAATAAAGATAGAAGCTTTATTGTTTGGAATTGATTCTTATAGCATTGTTTGACATTATTGAGTTGTTTTTGGCTAGATTCGAGCAAGTTAGAGGTGATTTCTAAAGAAAAGTCAATTTTAGAGGGTTGAGTTGGGCTTGTTGAGGTAAGTATCTTACCTAATCTTGTGTGAAGGAATAACCCTTCGGACCTTAATTAACTAATTTTATGTATTTAAATCAACGTGTATATGAGGTGACGAGCGTATATACGGGCACTATGTACGAAAAAATGACTGGATTAGACTCTAGGTTTCTACTATGCCTTTTAATTGTATGCTCTCCACGATACATGTGTAATCCTTCGTATGACTACGTGGGCTTATCCTTTTATGCTAAAGATCATATTTTAGGATTATTACCTCCTAATTAGCCAAGATGTACTAAATTGATTTAGCTGTAGTCACGTCTTATATCTCGAGTGCACATCCACACTTTATTATTTCCATGTCATTGTGCACCTTATTGATGAATTATGAGAATATGTTTCTTGATGATAAATTGCTATCTTGAATTTGTTTATGATCATGGCACATATGGACATATTGAGCAGATTGATTGGGTGTTGGCACGAGTTCTCTTTCATGTGGAAAGTTTTATCGTGATGATGTTATGGCACAAAGTCTTTGTCGTGCGCTTATTATTATGGAGCAAGGTTTTTGCCATGCAGCGTGTGAATATGGATCTATCCACCTAGGGTCGTGTAACACCCAAAAATATCAAACACTAATACTTGCATTTTCAATTTTCTATATCTTTATAGTAAGAATATATTTACTTCGTACTCCCTACATGAATTTGACGAAATATAAACATTGCTTACTTTAGATTGTGTTAATAATTACATAGAAGTTTCATGGGATTGCGATGTTAACACTTATTATAATTTTGGTACATTTGTTATGAAATACATTGGATATTTAATGTTTTGGACATCAACTCTCTCATATCTATCCAAAGAAGTAAAAGTTTGGGAAACCACCTTTTTTGTTTCATCCTTTTCCAAAATGATATATATCACCCTTATGAAATATCTTTAACCACCTCCTCAAATTCATTTTCTTCAGCAAATGAAAACCCCAAAACTCATCTCCTCTCGTCAAATTCTCCCACCAAATCACCAACAAAACTTGTTTTGGTTGAGCCACAAGCTACTCTCACTTTTGAGGTAAGTTTACCAAACTCGTTTTTGAACTAGACAACTGTTAGTACTTTTATCATACTTCCTTATATAAAATTCCGTTTAAAGTGATCCAGGTTGATCTCTAAAGCTATTTCATGGATCTACAACTCTTGTTCAGGCTCCAAAATCTAATTTTGCTCGTATTTACCAGTAAAAGTATGATGAAGTTCAGAGTGGTTGCTGCCCAGATTTTATACTTTACAAACCCTCCAACTACTGTTAGTATTTTGAGCATATCTTTTTGTAAGAAACAAATATTGGATTGATTGAAATTTCTCTGGAACCCCCAAGACATATATCTACAACTTTCATGAAGATTACAAAGTCTACTTTTTCCATTTACCCCTTCAAAACTGAGTCACAATACAAGATATTGAACCCGTCCAGAATTTCTGTTTTGAAAGTTTAGGGCGATTTTCAACGATATCATGTTTAGTTTCAATATTCTAATTTATTGAAGTTAAATAGATTTTTTACTATGTATTTAAGTTATATATACTCTTGTAGAATCTAAGAGAAATTGGTTGAGGAAGTGGACAAATTTGGTTGGTCTATGGTGTAGACTATTTGAACTCCTTGAGTTGTGATGGAACTTGTTGTGTGGTAAACTGCCAAGATTTGTGTATAAACCTGAACTTAAAATATCTTTTCTTGCTAAAATTTTTGAAGTATCTTTATGTGTTGTCCCTCTTATCTCCATTATTGCAAGATATTCACTAAATCGCCCAATTGTACGAATTGCTTGATCATTTTGCATTCTTATTGGGATTTTTTTCTTCTTGTGGCCGTGACTTTGTCACCTATATTGGTATGCCTCTTGACTCGGATCTTTTTCATTTTGACTTTGGATTTGTGTTTCGTCTTAGTTATGGAACTTCTCCATGTTAAGTCCGAACTAGGAAGTCATTTTTAATATGGTTCTTGATTCTCTTGATTATCGGATTTTGGCTTTACTTGATTTGGGGCTTCGGTCCATCTTGATATTGATTATGCTCGGTGTGATGGCATGACGTACATATTGGGCGAAATTTGCTATTTGACTAACTCTTTTGAATTGATTTTATAAGCTTTCTCGACACTTGAGCCTTTGAATATTAATAGTGATATTTGGAAACTCTTCAAGGGTTGATATCTAATGCTTTTGATATATTTGTTTAGTTGATTTAAATTCCATCTCATTTGAGCCACTCATAGCTGATAAGGGAATTGGAGAATCTAATGGCTCCAAACCCACAGTTTATATGCCACCAAGCTTTATACTTAACGATAGTTGTTTTCATAGTATGTAATGTTTCGGAAGAGATTTAAAGATAACCATTTGGATAGACTTTTTGGGAGCTTTGGTGAAGATCACATTTGCATATGCATCGAAGTTTTGTTTAGTTTTGGGCTTATACATGATCCTTATGTTATACTTATGTATGAAATGTTGGAGGCTTGTTGGACCACAAGACCATAAACTTGTAACTTTAACTTTGTGACTTGTTTTGTTGTTTTGTGATTTGCTAATAACTTAATGTCTGTCGTGTGTTAAAATTTACATTTTGCTTTGTAATTATATACAAAGAAGGAGAATAGTTTTCTTTTGATATTAGCAAGTTTGAGATTCATGCATAATATAAACTTGCAGTACTTAATGAAAAATATAATTTCATTAGGAAGTTACTTCAACGTTTGATTATTCAATAAGGGTACTATCACCTTAAATTGATACTCTGAGTTGGGTCACATCCTCATATGAGTTATAGTACTCCTGTTGTTGATCCTCCTTTTCAGGACTTGGCTGGAACAATGTCGGACCCTAATAAAATAAACTTGAGAAATTGAGAAAAATGGTGGGGTTGAGTTTGAAGGCACTGTTGATCCTACTGATGCTGAACTGTGACTTAAGCGCATGGAGAGGATATTTGAGCAATTAGAGTGTTCAGAAGATGCCAAATTTAAGTATGTCATCTCACTGTTACAAAATGATACTTATGACTAGTGGGTAAGTGTACAGAAATACTAAGGCAAAACCTTTTATTCTTACTTGGGGTGATTTTGTTAAAGAATTTCGTATAAAATATGTCCCACCTGCTTATCATGATGCAAAAAAAAAAATGAGTTTCCGAATCTAAAGCAAAGGGTTATGTTTATTGCTTCAACAAAAGTGTCTCAGGCTTTCTCGTTATGCTGGAGATATTATCGATAATGAAAAAGATAAGTGTAGTCAAAAGACGGTTTGAATGATTCCATCCGAAGTATGTGGCGATCCTACAACATGAGGATTTTTGTAAATTAGTTTGGGTTGCTCTTATTTGGGAAAGAATTACAAGGAATAAGCTAGTAGGACTGAAAACAAGTTCAGAAAAGCTGATGTTGATACAGGAAGTCCATCTAAAAGGGGAAGGTTTAAAAATTCCAAGACTTGTGGTGTTCACAGGTCAGCTAGCATAAGAAAAAGAGATCAAATTTTTCTACTGCTAGCATTCCAAGCTATGGACAAGGCAAGACTCGTATACTCACTTGTGCACAGTTTGGAATGAATCACTATGGTACTTGGAGGAGAGCTTCTATTGCTTGTTTTAATTGTGGGAGCTTTGATCACATAGTGAAGGATTTTCCTAATCCCAACCCTATTTCCTCTCTTCATACTAAAAGCTCAGTTCAGAAATCTACTACCGCTCCTTCTTAAGGGAGTAGAGGTGCAAGATCTAGAAACACCCACACGGTAGATGCAGGTGGTGCTAATCAAGCTAGTGGGTTAAGAGCTACAACACGAGCTTATGCTATGAGACACAGGGATGACCAAGATGGGGCAGACGTGGTTGTTGGTAAATTTCACTTATTTGGCTTATGTGTTGTTACACTATTTGATCATGTTCCTTCACATTCTTTTGTTTGCTCGTCACTTGTTTTTCCAGAAAATGTGAGACTTGATTGTGGTGTGCTTGTCAAAAGTCCTTTGGGTCATCAGGATGTTTGTAATCACATCTATCAAGGTCGTCCCTTCGTGATTCAAATCTAGTTTTCCCTGTTGATTTGATTGAAATGCTTTTCCAAGACCATGATGTCGTTATTGGTATGGATTGGCTTCATAGATACCATGCAGTAGTTGATTGTAGGTCGAAGCGTGTGACCTTTAAAGATCCTATATTTTCGCATATCATTGTTCAAGGTGAAAGATCATTAACATCTAATATTATCTCTGCGGTTGTGGCAAGAAAGATAATTAGTCAGGGTTGTTAAGATTATCTTGCTCATATAATTGATACACTCCTAGAAAGTCCAAGCCTTAAAGATATACCAATTGTATGTAAATTTTCTAATGTTTTTCCTGAAAATATTCTTGGGTTTCCCTCGGAAAGGAAAGTTGAATTTCCTATAGAGGTTATTCCTGGAACTACTCCTATTTCTATAACTCCTTACCGAATAGCTCCAATAGAATTGAATGAGTTAAAAATTCATTGAAAGAATTTCTTGCGAAAGGTTTTATTCGCTCAAGTATTTCTCCTTGGGGAGCTCTTGCTTTATTTTGAAAAAGAAAAATGGCACACTTAGGCTTTGTATTGATTACCGACAATTGAACAAGGTAACAATTAAGAATGGATATTCACTGCCTAGGATCGATGATTTATTTGACCAACTAAAGGATGCTAGGCTATTCTAAAAAATTCACTTGAGGTCTGGGTATTTCCAACTACGGGTAACTGAGCAAGATGTTCCTAAAACTGCCTTTAGGACTCGGTATGGTCATATGAATTTTTTTTGATGCCATTCGGGTTGACGAATGCTCTTGCGGCATTCATAGATCTAATGAATTGTGTATTCAAGCCTTATTTTGATCAAATCATGGTGGTCTTTGTAGACGATATTTTAATATATTCCAAGAATAGTGAAGATCATGATAAATATCTCCGGATTATTTTGCAAATTCTAGAGGAGAAAAAGTTACATGCTAAGCTTTCCGAATTCTAGCTTAGTGAAGTAACTTTTATGGGATATGTTGTGTCAGCTGAAGTTGTGAAAGTTGATCCTAGTAAGATTCAAGATAATATTGAATGGAAACTACCTAAAAGTCCAACTGAAATAAGAAGTTTTTTGGGCTTAGCGGAATACTATAGAAGGTTTGTCAAAGGCTTATCCATTATAGCCTCTCCTTTGACTAAACTTTTGAGAAATGACGTCAAGTTCGTGTGGGATGACAAATGCCAAGAGAGCTTTGAAAAGCTCAAATCTTTATTGATTAAAGCTCTTACACTCACACTACCAACTGAAGGGAAAGAGTGTGATATATAGTGATGCTTCTCATCATGGTTTGGGTTGTATACTGATGCAAGAAGGGAAAGTGGTTGTGTATGCCTCTCGAAAATTGAAACACATGAGTTGAATTATCCTACTCACGACCTTGAGCTTGCTGCCATAGTATTTGCTTTGAAAATTTGAAGACATTACTTGTATGAAGAAAAATATTACATATTCACTGATCATAAGAGTTTGAAGTAATTGAGTACACAAAAAGAGTTGAATTTGAGGCATGATAGATGGCTTGAGCTTATCAAAGATTACACTACTAAAAACAGCAAATTTGTGACGGAATAATTTTGACCGATTTAATTCAGATGCAATTTTCAACTGATTTGGTCGGAAACTTTATTAAAAATATATGTTATTTTTCTGTTAATTTTTGGCTCAAAATTGTGACTAATTTAGTCGCTCAATTACGCAGAAAATACCGCAAAAATATTTTTTATGGTTTGCAACTGAATATGTCGCAAAAATTAAAATTAAAAAAAAATTGAATTAAATATTTCGACCGATTTGGTTGAAATCTGCAATAAAAATAAGGTTTGACTGGTAAACGCAATTTGCGACCAAATCAGTCGCAATTTGAAAATTCAAATTTTAAATTTTCGACCGATTCAGTCGCAAATCCTTTTTTGTAATACACCCTAACCCGTTTTTTCTTCTTTCTTCTTTCTTCTCTAACTTTTTTCCCTCTCCTCCCCTCTCCTCTTCTTCCCCCACCTGCTCTAGTTCTTGATTTTTTCCTCTAATCTAATCATCTTAGGTATGATTTCCCTCTCTCTCACTCTCCCTCTCCCTCACCCGCTCCATTTTTCCCGTCCAGCCGCCCCCCTC